>JAHWFP010123707.1:0-58787 GCA_023313725.1 Lithobius niger | reverse complement strand
TGGTTAACGCTCGTTAAACCCTTTGAACTCTTTAAAGCTAGGTTAGGGTACCTTTAGTATGAGTGTATGGCTTTCAGGTCACATAGTACTCAATAAAAAAAATAAAATCAAAGAACGAATGACAGGACCTCAGGGCTTCGTCGGGCAGATGACCAGGAGTGGTTAACACTCGCTAAATTCCTTTAAAATCCTTATTTTTTTAGAACGACTGAACAATTGTAGGGCTTAGTAACCGTTGCAGTAAAGAGTGGCACAACCACAAGTGGCGAGGTAGGGCCAGCAAAAAAGGAAATACAATAAAAGTAAAAACAACGCAATGCAGAATCATTTTAACAAGTGGAAAATAGGGGCATGGACAATATTTTCCACAATCCACAATGTATTCAACGGCCTTCAGAAAATCAAAAAAAAAAGAAGATAAGTAGTTCGATGGCGATTGAAAGATGCTGTAGTAGTTCAAGACCACATAAAAAAGCGCCACATCGTTCAGAATGTTTTTGAACTAAATTCACTCAGGTTTAGGTGGGGCGGCTTCCAGTAACGTACGTGCACAAAAATGAAAAGTTCATGCTGACAATTCATTCAACCTATTTATAGAGCAGTGACTCGACGTAGTATTATTGTATATAACTCTATGCTGGAGCCTTAATGGGTTAGCTGCAAGGGGCACTGCAGAGAGAAACAGACGGGCGTAATACTGAAGCCGATGCTGTGAAGAGTGATTTTTTAGACCTAAAACGCGCGATTTTTGTTGTTGGAGAAAACAATGTTATTTTAAGCCTAAGAAATCCGCTCTTCCGTTGTTTTCCCTCCATTTTTATGTAGTGCACCTTGTAGTTATGCCCTCCAAAACCCATACTGGTGCCAATATGGCAGCAAATGTCACTGCTCTATACTGTGGACGTTTGATGGAATTCCAGCCGAACCTATTGTGCCAGAAGGAGAGAGCGAGAGAAATTTTTGCTAGGTAATTCCATTCGGAAATTCGTAGGATGTTTTACATGCTGCAGTCGACATGGGTGTGAGGCCTCACAAGGCCCTTTGCTTCGCGAAACTGTCAGGTACCTGACGTTTGAACCTTAGACCTCTGGCATATGAGATAATCGTGTTTACCATCAGGCCTCCTTGTTCCGTTGTATATATCTACCACCAGACCAACTGTAATTTGGCCTAATTTTCAACTTGGTTCGTTTTGGAATGCACGTTGTTAATGTTTCATATCTATAACACATTTTTTATACAAAAATCAACAATGACGTCAGCCATTATAATAAATAACTAGCGATTGTTCGAATTAAGCTCAGCAACGCCACTAAGTGTGAAATAATTGGTCATAAACTACAGATTTTCAAATTTGTAATTGTTAAATTAAGCAAAATACTGAAAGCAAAGGATTTAACTGATTTATGTTTTGTTTTACCTGTGTTTAAACAAGCCAAGCCTCTCAATATGCGGACTAACAATCTCACCCCCCCCCCCTTAAAAAAGGGGGGGAAGGAGAACGAAAAAAAAAGGAATAAAAATACACCAGCTCTGCGAAAATTACTCAACAACAATTCAACTTGAATTTTTTTGATTAAAACAACCTTCTTTTCATGTATTTAAACAAACGTTATTATTGTATGTGGTGGTCCGAGTAACTTAACAAGAAGATGTTTATATGAGAGATATCACAATAAAAAAAGTACGAATTCAGTAAGCAAAGTGACGTAGAACACTCTCCCATTTTCGAATGATCGATTGCAGGTTGTAATACTCTTTTACATAATGGCGTTGTCAATTTCTCCAGTTTAAAAAAATGCAACTCGAATAGCATGATCAAACGATGATTACTATGCAGGTCTAATGGTATTTGATAATTAAAGCCGCCTGACTCTCAAATTCCCGAAATTTCATAACAGCAAATAATTTAAATTTTCGGCTGCTTAACGTTTTGTCATCGGTCACGGGGGGTTGACCCTCCTGAATGTTATTGGTGTCGACGACCACTTACGGTCCGGCACTTCCTTGTTGATTGTCGCCATCTTGATGGTGTTCGTCGTCGTTTCCGTCTTCCGCATGACATTGCGCGTCAATTGGGCGATAAGTCTGTCCTCCTGTCCGGTGTTTTTCAATTTTTGCAGGAAGTACAAATGTATGACGAGATTTAGATTGGGGGTTTGAAAAATATCTTTGTAATGTGTGGTGCAGTGGCAAACCGGACTACTGCACTGTGACTGAGCTTGGCTGTAATGACCAAGCTGTCGACGCGCCATTAAGCCTCAATCCCCCCCCTCATCGGTCACCTAGAGTCATGGGCAGACACAGTCATGGGCAATGAGTACATAAATGATAAAATATAACATAAAATGGCTAAGCAATACTTCAAGCAGTAACAGAAGTAAAAAAAAAACACAAAGCAATGGAAACTAGCCAACTCACAGCTATACCATCTTTGAAATGACGTCAAGTCTGGTAATACAAGTAAAGATTTTCCCATTTGACCATATTTAGAAAGTTTTTAATTACTTTATATCCCTTGCTTTATTGACCGAGCTAAAATATGCCTCCAATTTTATTCTAATTATTTCAACATGACCCTTGCACAGAACCTGACGTAAACCATTGAAGTGGCAGAAATGGTAAAATTAAAGGAATTGTTCACTTTTTCATAAAAGCATAAAAATCGGCATTATAAAATGTGCATACCTGTAAGATAGTTTTTAGATATAGAGCAACTTCGTAATTTACTCAGGAATCCTTAAATACAAGATGGTAGTCAAAATGGCAGTTGAAAAACGGATTTTTTGACTATAACTCCTTAACCGTCAACAAATCAAAAGCATAATGTGGGGGAAAAAAGTTCAGCACACAATTCTGGACAGGAACGGTGATATACATCTTTTACGAAAAAGCAACCATTCAACACCAAAATTATATTTCAAATATATCACCCTTAATTCGCACGAAAACGCTCCTTTTTTTTTCAATTGGTCGTTATAGGCCAATGAGTTTCGTGTTCAAAGTGCACTTGCGATCCATCTAATAGCCGGAAATGAACATGCTTAGGATATTCTGAAAGGTGGAAATCTAGTCTTTCCATAACTCGAAACTTAGCTAGGGACTTACAGGTGAAGAGGTAATGGCGTAGGAGCTAAAGCGTATGGTGATTTTCGAATTCAAAGTGCTATTGTGAGCTAACAGTTCGAAATGGACAAGCTTAGGATATTCTGTAAGATAGGAATCTATTATTTCCGTCAATCCAAATCAAAATTGTTCAGCTTAGTAAGGGACCATTCTAGGCCCATTTAAAGGTTAAAAGGTAACGGCATATTGGCGAAAGCATATGGTGAGTTTCGAATTCAAAGTGCTATCGTGAGCTCTCTAACAGCCCGAAATGGACATGCTTATGATATTCTGAACGATAGATTCGACGCCCGGATTTAGGCCTCGTGGCGTGGTCCCGAAGGTAGTAGCTCCCAATCTCGAATCACAGATGTTCCTCATTTCACGTGGGAACATCAAACAAGTGCCCCCCCCCAGTACTTCCTTGATTAGGAGACCTTACCCGAAACGAAGAGATTAGGGACCTAGGAATATGGTTCACTGGCGAATTTAAAACCGTCCTTGCAATGCCAGAAAATTGCCACTGTGGTATTCCGCTGCCCATCATTGTAAATAGGTGTTTTATATCTGGATGTGTTGCCACTAGGATTTCAGCGTCCAGGGTGTTTGTGCTTCCCTATCTTGGAATATGTCACACCAGTATGGTCCCCCAGTCAGGCCAAAGATATTGACCTCTTCGAGAAAGTGTAAAATTGGGTCTGTAGTTACTTGACCTGCAACTTATAAAAGCCAACCTCGTATTTACATACAACGTACTTCATAATTTAATCAGCATTGACCTTCCGTTTTTCGATCCTGCACAACCTGTTCAATCTGGTTGGGCTTATTATTATTTACTATTACTATTATTATTATTTTTATTAAGTGATGACAAATCCCACTATCTGGGTGCATTATTAGTCTTTAGTAGTCACCCTCGCATATTTTGCAATATTTTAGCGATGTTTATACTTTATTTGTACAGCTTCATTTTGGGCCTTTTAACACTTTTCACACCCTTTCCCCTGTCCTACACGTTTGGCCATGCCATCGGACACCTTTGGGTCCTTGGCAGGTCTAACCTTGGTGTTAAGGCATTCGTGTCCCCAAACCACTTAGTTGGCTAACTGTTAGTGACCACCCCCCAAGTCCTTGCTAGACCCGTTGCTATCACATCAAAATATTATTATATTATATATTATAGGAATCTATTATTTCCGTCAATCCTTACCTTCGGCACTGTCAGAGAGCCTTAGGGAGCCGAAAATTATATACAGCGTGGAAGTAATTTTAAAGATGATACTTCATATGCAGTTGTCAAACACTCAAGCAAGACCTAGCACATAGTAGACATTAGTAGAATTCAGGTACTGTACACGAACCATGGTGAAAAAATTAGAATAGAACTGGAGACGTATTTAAAAACTATGAATATATTAAAAAACTTCCCAATTATGATGAACGGGAAAATCCATTTCTTACATTATCAGTCAACGTAATTCTGTTGTAAAGCACAACATACAAACGCTTTGCCACGTCACGTGCTGATCCACGCGATGTAAACTCTCCTGACACTTCTCTTTTTAATTTTGTTTATTTATTCAACTGAGCACGAAGCAACTGGGCAGTTTTAGTTTTGTTTTAGTTCTATGCGAGACGTGGTTAAATGAGATAAACCCTGCTCGTCAAGGAAATCTTAGCAGTTCATTAAAGAAAACGTAAAATATTCGGCGAAAATTGAAGGTGCAAAAGTGTAAGTTTTTTTTTTTGTTGTTGTGTTTGTTATCTTGTCTTTCATTTTAGCTGCATGTACTTAGGATTGCATAGTATTCGCCGAAAACTTCATGTTTTTATTAAATTCCTTGGCGCTCCCTTGGCGAGTAGAAATTTTCTCCTTTTAGTTTTATTTTATTAAATATCTGTGGTCAAACCAAGCTACTTGATTTTTAATTCTTTAAACGGTAGCCTGAACTCAACTGAATGCTTGTAAGAAGTAACGTCAAAAACGACGACGGCACAATGGTTCCTTTTTTCTTTTTATTGCTGTCTTCTTTATTTATTATTGACTAAATACTGCCACCACTCACCGTTCTGCCTTGGTGTAATAGCTTAGTTGTCGCTTCGATTTTTTTTCATGACGATGCTAGGCTATCTTGCATTCTTTCCTAGAAAATGGCAGATCTAGGTGCCGAAACTTGGGTATATAGTGTTGATTCCTATGTTGTACTCAATGGCCTTTTTGTAGTTCGATAGTCGAAAGTGCATTGATTTCTTTAACAGTAACGACAACGCCAAGTTGTCCTATAAGGCTGCGAATAACACAATGCAATGCATGATAACATAATACATGATGATAACGCAATGCACAATAATCCACAAAAACGCAATGCGTGATAAAATTACATTATTATTGACAGGTGAACGAAACTCAAAATCAATAATTTAAAGGGTTCGATGCCCTCAACTTTGCCATTAAACAAAGTTTCCCCTTTTAGTTTACAAGAAGACGGAATAAGTGCAGAAAAGTACTAATGTTTCTCTAATTGGCACAGAATTTATTCTTTTTCTTTTTTGTTGGCAGCTTACTTGGGCTGGTATGGTGGGAAACACTCTGTCTTGGTTGGAAGAGCGTGTTTACCGAAGGATTTGAAAGAAATTAAGCCCTGCGACTTATCTTCCACGCAAGGGAATTCATTAGGAAATGCAGACGAATCAGGGGATTACCGTTCGAGTTCCGTTCAGCAACGGCATAAGAATTTAAATTATGGACTAACTCTTTTTCTATTTTCCCGCGTGACACCAATAAGCATGCTTTATTCGCTTTAGCCACCATCTTAGTTTCACAGAGTACAAACAAATATGTGTGCGATTACTATTCACCAAGTGCTCGTGTGAACGGGCCAGCATGTAGCTAAACGAATTCAAACAAATTACACAGGAATAAGCATAGGACGTTTAATGCGTTGTTATTAAACCCTGGACTGTTACAGGTACATCAGTATCTATTATCAGTATCATCAGTATCTGTAAGTAGTTGTTACAACTGCCAGTGACAACAGGTAGTCCTTAGGTTATTGATCATGTTGTTAGAGATACGACAGTGTTTCTGAAGGGTTTATTACTGCTGTTATTCTACGGAATTGTCGTTTAATAAGGAAAGTGTTATAATCATGCGAGCAGGACCCGTGCATGCTGCACGGCGGGTTGAATTTCACGATCTTAGTTTCTCCCAGTTTTGGAATTTAAGCAAGTAAAACGTATTTTCAATATTAAACTGTGTTTGACTTCATACTTTAATTTTACTCATCCACAACGGCACAACCTTGAGGCAGTGTGCAATTTGGAATTTAAGCAAGTAAAACGCATTTTCAATATTAAACTGTGTTTGACTTCATACTTTAATTTTACTCATCCACAACGACAGAACCTTGAGCCAGTGTGCAATGCCTTTAGTGCGACTTGTTGTGACCCAGATAACCCTGCCTAATACTCCATGCAATGACACGTGAATATTTCGTAGAAGCATATGATGTTATTGTTAATGGGAACCCCTCTGCAGACACCTGCCACAACCTAGTCACAGAGTAAAGCCAGCATTCAGCAAGTTGACCAACAATAATTAGTTGTTCACTTACCGAGGTAAAAGTGGTTTAACAACCGATAAGAACGCTACAACATTCAGCTGGATTAATTTTCTCGGACTAAGCTCCCCCGTATTTAATCTTCTCAGGGAAGTAAATCGGTTTTTCAATACTTAAGTAGACCTCATTAATCCTCACTCGTCCTCAACGACAGAAGCCGTTATTCTGTCATACGAAATATAGGAAATGCCTGATTCAGCGCAACCTGGCATTATCTGGCTCGACCATAACCCGGATTTGGACCCCGTGAACTGACTTATGGATATTTCGTCTGCTGTAATTGTTAATGGGACTTCCCCCCCCCCCCCCCCCCGGAAATTCATTTACTTGCCACAATCCTCCAATAGTTGGTTAATGGGGTAATATTTTTAGTAAGCAATTAGCAAGCCCATCTTAGTCAATCACAATGATTTGTGCCCGTGGAATAATTCGCCATGGCACATGTAAGTAAAGTTACTGCTAGTGAAACAACCATTTAATATATCCGATGATATAGCTAATGGTAACGGGTTTCTCCTCTCCGGGGGGGGCCCCCCCCCGCCTCACCAACCCGGAAAAGTCACATGCAACCTTGTCACAGAGGAAAGCTAGCATTCAGTAAGTTAACCAACAGCTAGTTGTACACTTATCGAGTTAAAAGTGGCTTACAAAGCAATAAGCTCGCAACAACGTTGACATTCGGCCCCGGAATTCCGCATCTTTCTGGCTACAGGCAATTGGTCAGCAGTGGACTTAGCCTATTGTTCACTAGCCATCCCAGTTCACTTCACTGGCTGTCACTGCTGATCTGCATGGGAGCGATCACCTCCCCATTGTGTTGTCCACAACACAAGGGGGTTCTGTGGCTTCCAGGCCAGCCCGGAGGGTGCATAAACATGCTGAATGGTCAGCCTTTGCTAGGCTGCTGTACTTCAGCGTGCGGTTGAGGACTTTTTTGATGTGGATGAACTTTCCACTCATTTCACTGATGTGGTCCTTGCTGCTGCTCATGCTACTATCCCACGTACGTCCACGCAGCCAAGACGAGTACCTGTTCCGTGGTGGACACCGGCTTGTGGACGGGCCATTCAGGCCCGCAGGTGAGCGTTGCATGCATTTACAGGGAACCCATGTACTGAAAACTTTGTGGCCTTTAAATGCTACCGTGCCCGTACCCGGTATGTCATCCGTGAGGCTAGGTGTACTTCGAGGTTGCTTATATTTCGTCGTTCACGCGTTCCACACCTTCTCAGCAGGTGTGGAAGAAGGTGCGCCAGATCTCGGGAAGGAACGTGCCATCCCCGGTGTCACGGCTGAGGGTGGCGAATGCCGTACTCTCTTCTGTGCCGGATATCGCCGCTTGTCTTGCATCTGCATTTGTGCGAGTCTCGAGTGATGACCATTATCATCCTGTTTTCCTCGAGATTAAGCGTAGAGAAGAGAGTCACTCTAGAGGGCTAGAGGGCTAGAGGAGTACAATTTACCGTTTACCAGGCAGAAATTTGTTTCAGCTTTGTCCAAGTCGCATGACTCCGCCCCAGGGCCTGATGATGTTCACTGTCAGCTGTTGAAACATCTTCCTCTTGCCTCCCAGCAGTTCTTGCTGGGGATGTTCAACCGTGTGTGGGCGGAGGGCTCTATTCCAGCTGTGCGGAGGACAGCGGTGGTCATCCCGATTGTAAAACCGGGCAAAGACCTTACTTCTCCTTCCAGTTATCACCCAATCGGTCTGACTAGCTGTGTCTGTAAACTTATGGAACGGATGGTCAGTGAGTGGTTGGTCTGTGTGTTGGAATCACGGGGATTCTTATCTGTGTCCCAGTGTTTCGACGGTTTCGGTCAACTATCGATCATGTAGTTGCCCTTGAATCAGATGTGCGGGAGGCTTTTCGCCTGCGTCAACATCTAGTTCCAGTTTTCTTTGACTTGGAGAAGGCTTATGATACGACTTGGCCTTATGGGATTCTCCGTAATCTCTATGACTGTGGCTTGAGGGAACGGAAGCCACTGTTCCTTTCCGCTTACCTCTCCGGCCGGTCTTTTCACGTTCGTGTCGTGGCGGCTCTTTCCCACCTGTTTGTCTTGGAGAATGGTGTGCCTCAAGGAGGTGTTCTTAGTGTCATCTTGTTTGCTATTGGGATCAACCCCATTGCTCAGAAAGCTGCTGTTCCCCAGTTTTTGTTTGTCGATGACTTCGGCTGCACTTTCGGGCACCTCGCATGTAGACCTGCGAGCGGCCGCTACAGCTGGCAATTAACAAAGTCTAGACCTGGGCGATCAGTAATGGTAAGACTGTGTGCGTCCACTTTTGCCGCCAATGAACACTGCACCCAGATCCTTACCTGTATTTGGGACAGGCCAAAATTCCTGTTGTCCCACAGGCACGTTTCCTGGGTCTCGTGTTCGATTCCAGGTTATCTTGGCTTCCAGATTTGCCTCAACTAAAACACAAGGCTTTGCGGGCGCTTAACATCTTACGGGTTCTGTCAGGCACTTCATGGGATGCCGATCGCACTGCCATGTTGCGCCACTGCCAAGCCCTTGTCCGCAGCAAACTTGATTATGCGTGCATGGTGTATGGTTCGGCTCTCCAGATGTTGGACACTGTGCATCACAGTGGCCTGCATCTGGCGACTGGGGCATTTCGAATGCTCCAGTGGTCAGCCTCTATGCTGAGGCCTCGGAGCCACCTTTGGCCATTCGTCGGTGACAGTTTGCTATTCAGTATGCTGTGCATTTGCGTGCTGTGCAACCCAGTCATGCTTGGTCCATGGTTTTTGGACCAGACTTGCTGGTCGGTAGACGCAGGGTAGGTAAGGGTGATTTCCGCGATAGGCTCCAGAAGTATTGTCAGGAAATAGCCTTTGAAATACCCTGCATCTTGAGGCTTGAAGGGGGGGGGGGGTGCCAGTGGCCCCTTGGCTTGCCCCAAGTGGCATTTTCAGTTTCGCTCTGGCATCCCTCCCGAAGGGTTCCACTCTACCAGCAAGATACTTGCAGGAGTTCCAACGGCTGTGTACGCCGATTATCATTGGCTGTTTACTGATGGGTCGAAGTCAGACGTTGGCGTGGCGTGTGCTTGTGAGTGTAAGGGAGTGACGGTTGCCCATCGCCTTCCATCAGGCTATTCTGTCTTTTCTGCAGAGCATTTGGCTCTTGGTTTGGCGGTGGAATGGATCCTTGATCTTCAGGGCACGCATTTCTTTATCTTCAGCGATTCCATGAGTGCCCTGGAGTCCTTGGTGAATTACAATCCTCGGAACCTCTCGACACAACGTGTCCAAGCTTTGCTTTCCCGCTTGTCTGGCAGTGGAAAACCGTGCTTTTCTGATGGATCACGGGCCATGTTGGGATAGGTAGAAATGAGCAAGGATTCTGCAGCGAAAGGGGCCCTTTCTGGCCCTCTTGGAAGAGATCTCAGCCTTGTTCCCTCAGACGCCTTTCCAACTCTGGGTCTGAGGTTACATGCTTTTTGTCAAGCTTTGTGGGACAGACAGGATGGTAATAAATTATTAACTATTAAAGGCACTGTCGAGGAATGGCACTCGACGCTGTTGCCACAGTCGCTGTGAGGAAGCGGTGTTGGCCCGTTTGCGCATTGGTCACCCGACTTACTCACTATCTCACTATTTCCTTTTGCGGGGGGGGGGGGGGTGACCGTCCTGAATGTTATTGGTGTCGACGGCCACTTTCGGTCCGGTATTTCCTTGTTGTTTGTCGCCATCTTGATGATATTCGTCGTCGTTTCCGTCTTCCGCACGACATTGCGCGTCAATTGGGCGATAAGTCTCTCCTCCTGTCCAGTGTTTTTCAATTTTTGCAGGAGGTACAGATGTCTGACAAGACTTTGATTAGGGGTTTGAGTAATATCTCTGTAATGTGTGGTGCAGTGGCAACCCGGACCACTGCACCGTCTCTGAGGTTGGCACTAATGACCAAGCTGTCGACGCGCCATTAAGCCTCAATCCCCCTCCCCCACTTTTTCAGGTAGACTTGGGATGGTGGTGTTATGTTTTTGATGATTTCTGTCCTTTGTGTGTTAGCAACTTTCTACCATGTAAACCAACTGCATTCATAGGGAAGCTATTGGTGATATTGTTGGCAATCGATGTCGGTTTGGATCTATAAACGTTCCTAGATTTAGGGTTTTGTCTGGTTTTGTGATAGCCATCCTATTCCTGCAAAATTCGTTTTGTCGCCAGGGCACCCCTGGTGCAACATATAGATATAAAGATTTTTGGGCTATGTGTGCTGGAGTGACTATGAGTGTGACGCAAAACATCAAGGGATCTTTGGAAATGAAAGGGTGGAAGAGCTAGCAACGGGAAATTAGGGTAGAAGGAAGATTGGGCTACTGATACGCCTGATACCACATGGTCTGAAAGTTGTCGTGGTGACCAGTGAAACATCATGGTGGGAGGATGACTAGCAGAGGTTTGGGCGAGGGCGTGAGATGTTTGCAATCTACCCCTCAACAGATAGTCCTGAGTTTTTCAATGGGCCGAAAAGAGCCGACGCGGTGCTGACGTACAGGTTGAGAGCAGGCCATGTTGGTTTGCAGGGGCATGGATTCCATTTAGGCTGGGCTGGTATTCTGGACTGAAAGTGTGGGACTCAGTTGGACTCGGTGGGTTACGTCATTGTCACCTTCTCCCTTCCTGGATGCTAGTCACGCTTCATTGGTGGCAGTCGTTGGCATGACATCAATTCTTGGCATCAATTCTTGGCAATTCTTGGCAAATCTGGCATCAATTCTTGGAATTTCCCAATGCACCTCCTTCTTGTGAGAGGAGGTTATCGGTAGTGTTTTAAGTTTTGTAAGACTTATGCCAAAAAAAATGAGGACTGTTCACTGTTTATGAAGAAAATTATTAGAGCTCGCATCCCAACGGAAATCACAGCTGTGAAGGTACTAACACAATAAAACGGATTAGAGTTACCTGGAACGAAATTTGAACTCCAATTTCAGGGAACAAGGATTGTGACTTAACAACTATCATGCACACGCACAGCTGTACATTAATAAGCAAACAAACTAAACTGTTGGATATTTCGTACATTAAAAATACACACACAATGCAAACATATACAAGCACAAGAATTAAATCTCATCCACAACCACTTACAAAGCGAACGCCGTAAGCATCGAAACACCCACTAAGTTGAAAATTAAAAATACACACATAAAATAAATATATAATCACTCACACGAAATAGAACTAAAACTGAAACCAACAAGCATAATAACAGCCAAAACAAACTCCATTAACAAGAAAGAGTCTGCATGTTTCACAAATTATAAATGCACACACGAAATACAAATATAGCCGTTCACACTAAACAGACTTAAAATATAAAATCACACACACACACAAACAGATTTCAACACACATAAACGCACATTTGAAATACAAATTCGTTCATTTTCTAACATTACCAGTGAGTAAAAAAAGTAAAAACAATCCTTCGATTTCGTTCAAGTGAACTCTAATCCATTTATTATTTGTGTACCTTCACATTGAGTTGAATTGGGATATCAACTCTAACGCTTTTTTTCGTAAACAGGAAAGTCTTTTTTTTTTGTCCATTTAGGATAATTATGTAGATGCTAATGTAATTACATGATTAATTTTACGTATTATTGTAAGTGGTGTGCTGCTGGGAATGAGATGGTTGTGCACAGGTGGCTCTGTGAGGCTAATACAAAATATTTCTAAAATAATTCTCAATTTACTATTAGGAATACGAAAAATAAGATTTTAGCTTACTGAAGTTTGGGTTGGAGGCTGGTTTTTTGACAAGGCAATACTAATGAATGTTTCTGATTTTTTTATGTTTAAAGTTAAATTTATGATAAGCCAAGCGTGAGGGATATTTTGTTTGTTTACTCGTGCATATGAAAGTAGCCAAGAGTCCTGTTTTACAACAGGTATGCTATAAATCCTAGTCTTTTTAGTTTAATTGTTACAAGAATGTATAGGACTTATAGGGTCCTATAAATTGATGGTTGTTACGACGAAATCTGCCGAGGCAGGACTGTAAAGCATTTTTCAGTGTACTGTCAGTCGTCTAACACGAAGGATTTTTCCTTGAATTCAAAACTGTATCATAGTGGTCCGGTAACTCCTTTCATTTAGGATGAAACAAGATAAATGAGTGGAGTTGTAGGTGGTTTAGTTCGCGTTAACCAGTTGTAGTTAATGAACTTACAAAGTGTTGAGCCACTAGTGGTAGGCTAAAGAATTTGAAAAAAAGATCTGAATTCATAAAGAAGCATGAATTTATTGGTTGTATGTGCATATAATCTTTTTAGTCTATTTTTTAAACTCCGACAATACATGTATAGGATCCGCATAGAAATTAAATTGAATATTTCTGGTGGTTTAGTAAGTTTACGAAAGTGTACCGTTTTAACTCTGTTAAAGGTGTTGGTAAGAAGCGTTATGTTTAGAAACTTGATGAATGTCTGGTCGGGCAGTTCCATTTGTAAACTGCAAGGTCGGGTGGTAGTTATTAAGATTGGACAAAATATGGTTTCTTTTAGAAATCGGACACGGTGTCAAAGAATTATCCACAAAGCGTTTTTAGTTTAGAGGGGGAGGAGGGGGTTGAAGCTTGATGGTTCGTCGACAGCCAGGTCATTAGCGCCAACTTTTGTCACAATATAGTATGGAATGTAAGAGAGTTTGAATACTAGCTGTTCGTCAGTTTTATTCATATTGCATGAGAATGGAGCTTGGGACGCCAATGTGCTGACGAAAAAAATACTTCGAAATTGTAGAAAAGTAATGGCAAAAATAAGTTTTATTATAAAACAATATAGGGTTAGTTGAATGCTTTGTTACATTATATGGTGGTTGGAAATCATAGGTCGACTCCATGAAATTCTGAATTTATTATAAAGTCCGGGATTTCCCATCCCAATTCGACCAGTAGGTCGATTCCAAATTTAGTTTATTTTTAATCACATCAACTAAGTTTCCTATCCCGTGAAGGGAACATAGATGATGTATCAAAGGAGGTCCAATTAAACCCTGCGGCCATTTTCCAGTGAGGTCTTTATTACAGGTTTTTTTAATTGGTTTCGTTCTTTTTTACTTTGCTTTCGTTTTCTTTCACTTTGGTTTAGTTATGTTTCGAATTGCTTTAGTTTCTTTGCACTTTGGGTTAGGTTCTTTTCGTTTTGCTTTCGTTTCTTTTCACTTTGCTTTAGTTGCGAGATAATTTTACCAATCTGATAGTTGAAGCAAATTAAACGGAGAATACTAAATGTAATTTACAGTAAATAAATTAAGATGTAGGTTTAAAAACGTATTAAATTATTGATTTACTGTATACAGTAATATCAGTAATATCCATAAATGGCTACTGCTAAAATTAAGTTGAACGACATATTTAAAAAGCAATGTGGTGAGAATCATCAGTGGATTTTCATTCGGTAATGTGTTCCGAGCACTTAATTTATTTTTCTTTTATTTATTTGTAATAATTCAAGAATTTCTGTTACGACGCTCCAAGAAAACAACTTAAAACGAAACTTACGGCCCGGTACTGTCGTACAGGGAAGCTCCAATCCAGCCGCGATGTAGGGTAGGTAACGGGAAAATACGGGGCCACACACAAATTACATCACTCAAATTTCGTCCTTTTTGAAATACCTCCCTTCAGTCACACTATTCACAACCTTTGCAACCCCGACCCGTGGAAAATATCGTCGACCTCCCCCCCCAACCCTCCTCCAATTCCTTACCGCAACAGGAAAGCAATGTGGGAAAATTATAAATCAAGTAGTGAAATTAGTCAGATTTTGCACTAAAATTTCTGAAGACCGTTCCTGTAAAGTCAATACCCCAAAACAAAACTTGTTAAGGATTCCCTCCAAGCTTTTCGGCCGTGTGAAGTCGTGATATCAAACGCCAAGCTCTTTCGCCAAGCTAATCCCACCGACAATAAATACTTCATACGCTAAATGAAATAATTGAAAATTGCGCAGTTCGCAGATGTCATATATTTCGTTTAACCTTCGAACTACTAGCTCTTTCGCCAAGCTAATCCCACCGAGTAATAGATCAAAGGTTAAATGAAATATATGACATCTGTGAACTGCGCAATTTTCAATTATTTCATTTAACGTATGAAGTATTTATTAGTAGGTGGGATTAGCTTGGCGAAAGAGCTTGGCGTTTGATATCACGACTTCACACGGCCGAAAAGCTTGGAGGGAATCCTTAACAAGTTTTGTTTTGGGGTATTGACTTTGCAGGAACGGTCTTCAAAAAATTTAGTGCAAAATCAGACTGATTTCACTATTAGATTTATAATTTTTCCACATTGCTTTCCTGTTGCGGTAAGGAATTGGAGGAGGGTTGGGGGGGGGGGGGGGGGGGGGGGGCGACGATATTTTCCACGGGTCCAGGTTGCAAAGGTTGTGAATAGTGTGACTGAAGGGAGGTATTTAAAAAAGGACGAAATTTGAGTGATGTAATTTGTGTGTGGCCCCGTATTTTCCCGTCATCTACCCTACATCGCGGCTGTATTGGAGCTTCCCTGTACGACAGTACCGGGACGTTAGTTTCGTTTTCAGTTGATTTCTTGGAGCGTCGTAACAGAAATTCTTGAATTATTACAAATAAATAAAAGAAAAATAAATTAAGTTTTCGGAACACATTACCGACTGAAAATCCACTGATGATTCTCACCATATATTACTGTATACAGTAAATCAATAATTTAATACGTTTTTAAACCTACATCTTAATTTATTTACTGTAAATTACATTTAGTATTCTCCGTTTAATTTGCTTCAACTATCAGATTGGCAAAACGAAAAGAAACTAAACCAAAGTGCAAAGAAACTAAAGCAATTCGAAACATAACGAAACCAATTAAAAAAACCTGTAACAGCAAAAGAGTAACAGTTAATTGACAGCGACACGCCACCCGTAATACTTCTGTTGAAATGGTAGCTGGGTCATTTGCTGATGGGTGGGGGTTAGGTAGTGGGAGAGAATGAACCCACTGTGGATCTTGGATGATGAACTGATTAGGCGCAACACAGCAGGGATGCTACTGCTACCAGCAGGGATCCTGCTGCATCTACTGCTAGCAGGGATGCAGCAGGGATGCTTGTGCTACTTGTGGGAGGGTTGGGGGGGGGGACGCATTTTGGTGAAGCCAAGTGCCCCCTCGTCAAGTGCAAGGCTGAGCATTTCGACGAGGTTGGATCAGTGGATAGTGGTGACGTAGTGGTTAGGCACTTTGTGGATTCTGGACATCATCCAGATTGGTGATCCACATCAGTGGTAGTATACATTTTGAAAAAAAAATACTCGTTGAGGTTAAAATAGGAATCCTGGGCAGTTGCAGTGGACCAGTGTTGGGCTCTTAATCTAAATAAAAAATTATTCATTGATGGAAGAATGGGCCAAAGTATATAAGAAAAATGTTGATGTTTAATTGTTCCCATCATCCTCTAGGATTCCTCCATTATTGCGCTGACACTGCTTTTGCCCAGATATTGTACAAATGTGGTGAGTTGGCAATTTTATTTTGTATATAGCTTAGATTTTTAGTGCCATACTAGCGTTTTTGTGTTTATTTTTATTCTAGTGTACACTGAGGAAGACTCCGGAATAGATTTGGAAAGTTTAGTTAGAATAAATTGTATGTACCGAGGGTTTTTAGGTGTCTTACTGGATCGTTGCATTAACGGATATGTCCCCACATCTGGACAGGAAACGTATTCGTGATATGATTAAAAATGTAAGTAAATTCGGACCCGACCTTACTGGTCGAACTGGGGTGTAACATTCAGGACTTTATTAATGAAATATAACTTAGTTTTGCTACACTTTCAAGATGCTGTGTACCAGATCAAACTCAACACGATTCACTGGTGAGAGTACACAGCTTTTGTTCTGTCAATACACACTTCCGACAGATTTTGTGTACAAGTGGAAAGGCTGAGCTGGTACGTAGCGATGTGTACTGCCAGCACGCAGTGTATCCAGAAGGCAGTTTTCTGCAATTTTCGAAATAGTTTTTCCATCAACACCACGGCGTCCCTGTTGACACCACAGTGTTGTTGGAGCGGAGCGAGCCCGAAGGCCCAGCGAAGCTCCGCTATGATCACACTCCAAGGTAATCTTAGACCGCGCATCACTCGAAAACCACAAGGACTATCCGAACCACACTTTGAATGCAGTAGCACGGGAGTCTGGACTCGGTTTATTAAAAAAAATCCAGAATCGAACATGGGGTTGAGGAACCATCAGGGTAACTAAACGGGTCAATAGCCAAGGGGTCAAGTGTAATTTATTGAGGCCACGGCCCATGGCCACACGCCCACCCTAAAACTAAAGGACAATGCCAAGAGCCAAGAGCCAAAATCAAACAACAACGAGACATCAAGCCGTTCTAATTGTCAAAGGTATCCTAGTGTTAAAAGATTGATTGTTGATGATAAAGAGGCGGCGTAAGGTTTTGGGCCATGGCCCTAAATAAAACCATCATTCCGACCTCACTAGCAGACATGTACCTGTTAACTGAAAGCAAGTAAATGCATATTTTGTAAGGCTGGGCTGATCCCGATTACCGATTCAGAACACCTCACGAAATTCCTTACCGACCTTTTCAATATCAGTAGAAATCGGGAACGGTAGATAAAATCCAGATAAATCGGTAATAAACCAAACTGAAGATATTTTCACTTCTCGTCGACCGATTTTGACGTTTGAATATACCATTTTGAAGGTTTTTTCACCAGCTTTCCAATGGTACAAACCCCAAGCAGTTGTCTCTTATTGTTTAGAAATTACAAGGCAATTTACTAAATTGTACTGTGGGATTTGGCCTAGCCCTTCCCTGTATGAATGTTATCACTACTTTCAAAGGCCGATCATTTCTGGCCAAACAGCCAAACAGCAAAAAAAGTGAAGCCCGCTCCACTGCGTCGACAGTGGTAGTGACGACGACCCTAGTATACAATTATCTTCTCAGGCGATACTGTGATTAATAAAACTGACGAACTACTTTCCTCCATCGTATGCTAAAAACGCTTTGTGGACGATTCGTTGGCATTCTGTCTCATTTCCATCATACGCTGTATTTTGTTCTACCTTATTAGCAACCACTTCACCTTGCCCTTTGCAATAGGACCCTCCGATCAGCCATTCATCTACGTTTCTAGACGTTACGCTTGTCATTAACATATCTAGTCGAGTCGAATCGTTGTACCTTCGTAAACCTACCCAAGGCACCAGAACTGTTAATTGTAATGCCTATACGTCCCCAATTACTTGCGGAATTAAAAAAAAAAAGAACTGCATGCCAACACAATCAATAAATTCTTGCTTCGTTATGAATTCAGATACATCTTTGTTAGAATTCTTGTTAAGGGCTTCCCATTTTCAACTCCTTCTAAGTATCTTAACTACAATTAGTGAAATCAAACTAAACCACTGACAACTCTATTCAATTTAATTAATAAATTACCTTAAATTAAATTAAAGTAATGCCGGAAGAGAGCAAGTTTATGCTTGATTGATTGACTTATTTATTGAGCCCAAACGGTCTATACATCTATACGCTCACACTATCCTAACTTACTAAACCAAACTTATGTAACCGGTTCACAACAAAACCACTTTAACACTAAGTCGTATTGTCTCTTCCAACTGCTGGTTGAAGGGGCTGTCACAACACGTTCTGGGAGTGAGTTCCAAGAATTAATGGCTCTCACAGTGAAGCAAGACTGTACACCAATGGTGTGGATTCGCGGTTTTGTCAACTTCATGCTGTGTCCTCTGGTATTTGTATGCCAGTCGACCGTTGAAAAAACTTGTCGACAGGCAAAATCACTTCACCGGACAGAATTTGACGAGTCTTGATAAGGTCACTTCTTAAACGCCTATCAACGAGGGTTGTCAGGGCAAACCTTTTCAATCATTCTTCGTAAAGCAAACCCTTCAGTGAAGAAACGTGATTGGTGACGGCTCTCTGAACTTGTTCCAACCTGTAAACATCACCGTTGTAATGGGGTGACCAAACTTGTACACAATATACACAATCTTGTTGTATTCGTAAGTGTCCACGATTTGAACATAGACTATAGAATAAAAAAAAAACGTTTTCTGAGCATCATTCACGACTTGTTGCACTTGGTTATGGAAATTAATAACAAATTTTGTTGAAAAAAAATCCGTTTTGTTAGCAAGAATATACTGAAAAGCAATTTACAGCCTTCCCCTCCCGGAGATTTCGTCGTACCAACTAAATATAAACTCACACCATTTCCAGCACACCTGCGGTTAACAAGCATGTGAGGGCACCTACGCAGGAATGAGTGGGAAAAAAATTTCAGCACGCTTGGCTTATCATAATCTAACTTTAGATTTAAAAAAAAGTACTAAAATTAATTAGCAGCTCACTTTCAGAAAACCGGCCATAAACCCGTCCTTCAAGAAACTAAAATCTTTTTGTAGGTGCCTAACAGTAAATCGAGAATTAATTGACAAAACACTTTGCATTAGCTTCACAGAGCCACCTGTCCAAAACCATCTTATTCCAGCTGCTCACCACTTAAAAGTACGTGAAGTTATACAATACATTCTCCGTATCACTAAATACAACCTCTGAAGTCACGTTGTTCCCTTATATAACCAGCGGCTGTGACCATTTTAGCACTCACGTAGGGTCTAAGACGGTGAGTTGGTCTCGTCTTCTTTCTGTACCTCGCTGCTATTAATTTTTCCCAGCACAGTCGGCCTCGTTCAAATTGACTTAGTTTCTTGTCCGTCGTCCGTTAATGGTTTCTTTTTTAATAATATAATGAAGAAGTTTCTTTTTTATCTTTTTATCTAAGTGCTTTGACAGCGGCACCAGTCTGGGAATCGGAGTGCTTATCCATATTTTAACAATAAATCCCCGACTTACATCGCCAAAATCCTTCATTACCACGCGTCTTGTATGAAATTATCGTTTTTATACTTACCGTAAAAGTAATAACATAAGACACATCAAATTCTTCAAATTCGTGTCAGATAAAGAGTATTACGAACTGGAGACACGAATTTTTCCTAAACATTTTTTGAGTAAACGAACATTGACTTGTCGCTCGAATAAAACTGAAACTGCAGCGAAAAGATAAAAAAAACCACCCGTCATAGCATCCGGGGATTCACGCTGCAGTCCCTGGATACGACGGGTGTTTGATTCGATTGTCGTATCCCCAGAAGACATTTGCTCAAACTCATTGGTGAGATCGGTGATAGCAACTGTTTTTATTTTGTGTTGTTAACGTAATAGCTTTTATCTACAATTAATGCACGTGCTGCTGCGTAGCCCACTACGATTCAACGGCAACATGAACGCCCGCCATGTCCAGATAACATACATATAGCATGACAATCTCTACACACTCACGTGTTTTACAGCTAAGGTAGTTTGACTGTTTTTAGGCATCTGAATAAAAATTTACAATTCGACAGAAAAGGCCGAGTCTTCGCTTGGGCGGGAGAATTGGTCGCCTGACACCATAAAGGTGACACAGCTTACGTTTATGTTTAAAAAAAGGTGTGGACTAAGCTGAAATTGACCTGATTACTAAGGTACTAGCTAATAATTTGATGAAATAAATTGTTCTAAGTAGTGGGGAAAGCTGTCTTTTGCTGGTTTGGAGGTTAGAGGAAGTTGTAACTGCAAAGTTACTACTGTATCGCGATGCTATTTTATTTTCACACTTCGCAGCGCCATTACTTGATACAATTCGCAGAAAAAAGTATCTCTAACTGAAATTACGTACGTGCAGCACGACAATGACTGCACGGAAGCAAGAATTGATTTTATTTAAAGTTAAAAAGAGACATAAATAAATACTGATGCCACAATGATAATCACGTGCTTTTTTCTGGTTATGGGAAACATAATTCAAAGTCACCGGGATTTTACAGCGTGTTGTTTTGTTTTTGATTTTTGGGAGTTTAAACCGGAATTGAGTTGTCTGCCCCACGACGACGAGAGGGATTTTTAGCTGGGGAAATCCAAGCGGAAAACCCAGGATATTTGACATGCCACAATCGACATGAGCACGAGGCACCACAGGGCTCTTCTCGTCCCGAAAATGCCAGGGGATGACTGAATCCAGGATCGGACCTGAACAATGTCGAGTCACCTGACACTGAACAACGTATTTGGCTTACAACAATTAACATCAAATTCATGAGTAAACAGCACGGCAACAATTATGTAAAATGAAGAACTGTTACTTTTTCCATTGTCAAATAACGCGAGGTCAGTGGACTTCTCGACAAAGACATAACACACTGATGTAAACCTGCTCAAGATCAAAACAAAGAAAAAAATGGGACCATATCACTGGCTTGTTCACTTATCATTGGCTTATCACTTACTTCTGGCAGTTAGGGATCTCGTAATCGCTAAGAAAAAATTGGCCCTTTCCAATTTCGAGTTTTAAAAATGTTATATCTTCCCAAAACAATACTTGTTTAGGATTCCAGCCAAGAAATTTGGCTGGTTGAAGTGGGGTGATATCAAACGCTAAGCTCGTTCGACAAGTTAATTCCACTGACTAAGACTTCAATCATTAAATGAAATAACCGAAAATTGAGCAGTAAGCAATTTTAAAATTTTTCGTTTAGCCTTCTAACTATTAGCCTTCGTACGATGAATCCATCTTAAATCTTGATGACCACATTGATGCAGTGTCAAACTGGTCAAAGGTTTCCCAGCTTGTGTTGTCTTCTACTAGATGTTGCTGCCTACATTTTCTCGATGTTATTTTCTCGATAAACAGCCGTTGAATTCTGTAAATCAAATCAAGGATCTTGGTGTGTGGATGACCCCAGATCTGAAACCTGCCATCCATTGTAACAAGATTGCTGGTCTGGCCTTCCAACACCTGGATCTTGTGAAGCACTGTTTTAATTCGGCCAACGTGCAAGTCAGAGTTTGGGCTTTCAAGGTGTTCGTCAGTCCCATCTTGGAGTTTTCCAGCCTGGTATGATCATCCTGTCAGGTTGGTGATATTGACAGGGTATATAAGATAGAATAACAGCCAGTTTCGTGCACAAATAAAACCACACTACGTTTCGGAAGGACAACCTCCCGTCTTCAGGTAAAAATAAACACTTAAACATTTTAAAAATTCATGGCACTATCTGCCAAGTCACCAAGTCTATAAAAACAAACCATTCAGACTTGGTGACTCGGCAGATACTGCCATCAATTTTTAAAATGTTTTAGTGTTTATTTTTACTTGACGACGGGAGTTTGTCCTCCCGAAACGTAGTGTGGTTTTATTTGTGCGAAACGGGCTGTTACTCTATCTTATCTGCAAAAAGTGCTGAAACTTCTCAATTGATAGGGTAGAAACGGTACAGCGTATTTCACACGGGACTTGCCTGGTCTTGGGGGCTATTCGCAGGGTGAGAGGTTAGAAATACAAATACAAATAGAAAAGAAAGGGCACAAGAAGCACCCACCCACACAAGACAACAAACAATTAACAAACAAGCATATCAAAAGGAGATTTGAAGGCATTAAGAGATGGGGCACCAGCAACATGAAAGGGAAGGGTATTCCAATCATGGACAACCCTTTCCGTATAAAACTGAAAGCGAAGTTAAGTCCGGGACACCGAACCACAGTCGCGAAAAGGGTAGCCACGAGTAAAATTGAAATTCTGTGAAAAAAAAAGATCAGCGTTAACGTTAAGAAGGTAATGAGTAAGTTGGTAAGTAAGGTTCATGTCCCCATAATGAAAACGTTTTGAATGGTAGTAAGATGAAGCTTACGTAGACGATCAGGGTAAGGGAGAGAAGGAATGGTGGGACACCATTTAGTAAGACACCGCTGACATTTTTCAAGACGGTTTAATGAGTAAAGATTGTAAGAGCGGCAGATTTGAAAGCAATAATCGAAAAGTGGAAGAAGGAAAGTTTTGAATAAGACAGTAAAAACGAAAGGAGTGAGATCAGAGAAATGCTTTAGAATAAAATGTGCCTTGCGGAAAACTTTAGAGATGACATTTTCAGTGTGAAGATTGAAATTAAGAGAACTCTCAACAGTGATACCAAGGTCCGTATGACTAGCAACAGGAGTAATCAGCTTTCCAGACAGATAAGAAAAATGCGGGTTGTTATGACCAAAGTAAAGAACATGGCATTTATCAGTGTTCAAGAAAAGGGAATTTGCAGTTGACCAATCAGCTACACGTTGGATGTCATCTTCAAGCAACTGGCAAGAGACAGAGCCAGAGAAAAGTTGCAAGTCATCAGCGTAAGAGATATTGGAGGAGGAAAGAAAACAGAGATAAGTCAGAAATGAAATGTTAAAAAGGAGAGGGCCAAGATCGAAGCCTTGAGGCACCCCGAAGTCACATGAAGCCAGGGTGCATAGGAACCACGAAGAACGACACACTTACGCCAGGTTGTGCCAGCTTGGACTATAGTCAGTCGAATTGCGTAGGCTTAAGGCGGATTTCGTTCTCACCTTTAAGGTCTTGCGTGGATTATTGACACTTGATGTCCCTTTCTTCGAATTAGCGACATATACAGACAAACCAGAGGACGCCCCTGTAAATTGGGCGTCCAGAAATCCCACCTAGAGGTTCGGAAACATTTTTTTGCTCTTAGGGTCGTGAATGTTTGGAATGCCCTCCCCTTCGTGTTGTTTCGGCGCCTTCTGCGGCTTCTTTTCGACATCTCCTGGGTGGTTTCGATTTTACGCTTTTCCTGAAGCGCCCTCTGTAAACCACCAAATTGTTTAGAGGCTGAAGCGTGATGTTTGATTACTCATTTTTATTAGGAACGGTGTAAGAGGACTTCCCTACCTTCTTGTTGTTGTTAACCCAGCTAACATTTTATTGTTATTATCATCATTATTATTACTCGGTGGCATTAACTTGGAAAAAGAGCTTAGCGTTTGATATCATGACTTCAACAGGCTGCAATACTTGATGGGAATTCTTAAAAAAAAACTTTGTTTTGGGGATATTACGACAAAATTCAAGAATACGAAAACCTTTTTGATCCATTCAATCTATAAACTCTTTTTTTCCCCTCATTACTAACTTGAGGAGACACACATTAGGGTGGATCACAAAAATGCTTTTTTTATATTTCAAATCGTAATAGTGTGGAAAAGTTGGTCTTCGACCTCCTAATCACTACCCCAAAAGGACAAATTTCTAAAATAATTTTTTGAGGTACCCACCTGGGCTTAAAGTTTAACATTAAAAGTCAATGGGAAAAATCGCTTATTCTGCAAAACTGATTTTAGACTAGTTTAAATTTTCCTTTTCACATTATCTCATTTTGTACTCAGAGAGATCACCAAATTGAAGCCAAAATCCAAAACAATTTTTTTTTCTTCCAGAAAACAATGCGAATTTTCGGCCATCAAAATACGGCAAAAAGGAATTTTTGTCGATTTTACGCCTTGAATTAAAACGAAGTTTCGGGACAAAATATTCTTTTTAAAAAATTTAATTCTGGATTCTTTTAATGGTCTCTGAGAGTACCAACTTACATAATGTAAAAAAATGTATTTTAAACTAGTCAAAAATAATTTTTTTCAGAATTAGCGATTTTTCCCATTGACTTTTAATGTTAAACTTTAGGCCCAGGTGGTCACCTCAAAAAATTATTGTAGAAATTTTTCCTTTTGGGATAGTGATTAGGAGATCGAAGTCCAACTTTTCCACACTACTACGAATTGAAATCTAAAAAAAAGCATTTTTTTGATCCACCATAACACACATTATCCCTTTTGTCAGGTCACGAAGACCACAACACGACTTAAACAGATGCAATTTTCTGAATATGTGCATTTGATTATTTAAATTAAAAATCTTCAATTGTTATCCGTGTACATTTTAGCAAGTAAAGTCAAACTTCGATCATGTAACCCTTTTTTTTCGCAGCACATTTGACGTTTTCGTTTGTAATCATGGATACAATCTTTGTCGGTCAAAAAGGGTCAAAGGATTTTAGCGAGCGTTAACCGCACCCGGTCATCTGCCCGACGAAGCCCTAAGGCCCTATGTCTGCAACACCCGCAATGGATTCTCAGGAGGTCACCCACCCAAGTACCAATCGGGGCCAATGCTGCTTAACTTCGGTGATCTGACGAGAACCGGTGTTTCCAGCACTGCAAGGCCGCATCTTTGTCGGTCTAAATCAAATTTAAACAATAGGCAACGAAGAATATATCGTTTAACGTCGCACAACTACTAATCAATGGGGCATTTGCTGCAGAAGGAGGGCTATTATGACACACGCTAGTGTACCGCACGCAAAGGTTCAATGACGATATCTTGACAGGTTCTATCTAGGTAACTTATACAGACGCATGAAGACTAGACTAGAAACTTGTGTCTTTAATTATCTGTTTTTAGGCATCTTCGGAAAAATAACGTCTACCAGAAAGGCTGAAACTTAGTTTGATGGGAAGATTTTTATCAGAAAGATTTTGACACAGCTCAACGTTTTCTTGTAAAAAGCAGATGTGAATAATGTGGATATTAGACTAATTAACGCTCACACATACACACTAGTGTACTGCCCGCCATAATTAACTAGTGTATCACCCTTCATACTTATCCCCCGCCAAGACTGAACAGAAACATCAACGTCCGTTGTCCAAACAACATAAATAGGAGCGTAATATACACTAAAGACTTATATTTTTACAGCTAAGAAAGTTTAGCTGTTTTCAAATATCTAAAAATAGGAAAAATAACAATCTTAACCCATAAAACGGTAGTTGCCACTCTTTTGCCAGAGCTGGGCCAAATATGCTTTAAACAATGCTTTAACAATGATAAAAACAACAATATTATTTCCGGCAGAAAAAGAAAAAGAATTTATCGGAGGAAACAATGCAGAAGCAATGGTGTAACAATAATGCTGCAAACAATGTCTTTACAGCCGCTTGTTTTTTTTTAAAAGACGTAAAAGTCATGTTTAGTGACGTAACTAAATGGGTTCACGGAACGATATCTATTCGCATTGTCGCAATTAGAATTTAGTCGCAATGTTGATGTTATTGTCATCGTAATAATGCTACCGATGGTGATGCCGTTGTCGTGGTAACACGCTACCAATGACATCGTCTGGTTAAATGCTCGCAGTCGTATAATCCATGAAAAATGGTCAAGAATTCCTGAGGACTTAATTTATCCCATTTGTTTCTGAATCTTGCTATTGACCGTGTTCGTTGCGAGCAGGAGCAGTTTAAATCGCCGCCATATTGAAATTTTACATGATTTCTATCGTGCAGCTGCGGGAAAACAAAAGAAGTTCGTTGTGCGAGCGTCGTAACGATCTTTGGTTGAAATAAAGATGAAAATAACATTGTTATCAATTCTAGCTGAGGTAATCGCACAATACACACACACATGTAGAGATTTTTCTTTACTGCGGTTCAGAAAGCTCATATTTATTAGACAGCTGTAAGTAATTAAAGCTGGCAAAGTGCTTTTTGATGGTCTGGAGGTTAAAGGCAGTTTCAATATACTAGAGTTACTAAGGTAAACTATCTTAATGTTAATTTCAAATCAGAACTCGTAATTATCTTTTTTTCACAATCCAGTTGTTAATAATAAAAAAGATTAATAAATTCAAAATAAAAAACTTCACTGACCACAATTGAGTACGTTAATGTGCAGCATGGCAAAGACGGCACGAAACCAATTTGGTTATTAGTAATTGTAAGGTTTGAATTCAGTCTCTCATGTTAAAGCGGAATTTTTTATACTTGATATCTCCACTAGTAGAGTAAATTTGGGGAGAAATTGATCCCTGAATGAAGAAATCAAATCCCTTGGAGGGTTAATAGCCCTACATACCCTAAACATTTTCCGATAGGGAGACCAAAAATTCTCGTTCCGTTTAAAGAAAGCGGCCAAATAAAGATGGCGGCTGCCTACAATATTGAAATTTCAATATTTCTTCTGCTGTGGGACCAATTTTCAATTCCAATACGTCAAATTAAAGGTAATTTAACGTAGAATGTTTTATTTCCTATGAAGTATTACATATATCCCAATTGGTTTACGTACAAACTCGAAAATGTAGTAATTAACGGTGTTTGTGGCAGACTTTCTCGATTGTCAAGGGGGGGGGGATTGAGGCTTAATGGCGCGTCGACAACTTGGTCATTAGCGCCAACCTCAGTCACAGTGCAGTGGTCCGGGTTGCCACTACACCACACATTACAGAGATGTTAGTCAAACCCCTAATCTAAATCTTGTCAAACACCTGTACCTCCTGCAAAAATTGAAAAACACCGGACAGGAGGACAGACTTATCGCCCAACTGACGCGCAATGTCAAGCTGAATCCGAATCAATAATATATTATTAACATCAAGAAACGTGATTTCCATTCTTTTGCTTTATTTTGACGTCTATAAAATGTTAATCGGACACATAGAAACGGAGAAATGGTAACTTATAGTCAGTGTTATTATGACAGCAATGCAATAATGTAACTTGAGAATTCTGTGTCATTATTGATTTTGAATATCGAAAGATATTAACTTATAAAAAATATTCCAGAGAACTGGTTACAAACTAAAATACAGAATAAAATTCTGTCAATTTAATGACCGAAGAAAGTTGGAAGATTCCGGCAGTAACAGCACTAACAACAAAGGACGTCAGTTCTTAAACTTACCTTCGAAATTGCATAGTGCTGGCCATGGCAAATGGGATTTTAGTCTAGTTGCCCGCTCTTGTAACCTTGAAAGAAGCACAACTAATATTTTATGACTTATTACTACAGCCCGTGTTACGCACGTGTGATGTTCGATGCACCGTTTGCAATATGGGTACGTAGAGTGATACTTGGTATTTGAAATATCCAAGATCAAACGTCATGAATGACATTTAAGAAATGGCTTTCGGGCTGCATTATCTAAATCGTTCTCTGATGGAAAACTAACCAATAACATAATATCTTCCGAATAAAATTTCATTCAAAAACGGTCCCATTTTGTATAGAATTAAATCTTTTGACCCAAATACGTAGTTTAACTCCTATTACGTCATTTGTGTTTCATGTACGTGTGTAATTAGCTACGTTGGTAGTTCTAATTAAGATAAATATAGGTGTAATTATGTTCAGATAAAAACGGGAGCTAGGCTACAGCTGTTCCTCTATGCTGTGGCACCGTGCTTTCTGCATCTATTCACTACAACTTACATCCTTAAAAGTGATGCGATGGCAGTTCCAATGACGACAAACTAGTTTTATTACCCTCGTTGGAAAATTTACATCTCCATCTTTCATCTAAGCATAATTACACCCATTTATCTTAATTAGAACTCCCAACGTAGCTAATTATACACATGCTTGAAACGCACACACGCCATTGATATGTGTAAGGTACACAGATGACGTAATAGGAATTAAATTACGTCAAGAGATTTAATTCTACGCAAAATATGAATGGGACCGGTTTTGAACGAAATTTTATTCTGAAGGTATTATGTAATAAGTTAGTTTTCCATCAAATGAACGGTTTAGATGATGCAGCCAAAAACTGATTTTTGGATGTCATCATGACGTTTGATCTTGAATATTTCAAATACCAAGTGGCACCCTAAGCACCGATGTTGCGAACGGCGCATCCAACATTACACATGCGTAACACGGACCGTATCTAGTAAGTCTTAAAATATTAGTTGGTCTCTTTCAAGGTTACAAGGTGCAACTAGACTAAAATTCCATTCGCCATGGCCAACACTGTGCAATTGCGAAGGTTAGCTTAAGGTTAGTTGTTAGAGCTGTTACTGCCGAAATCTTCAACTTTCTTAGGTCATTAAATTGATAGATTTTTATTCTGTATTTTAGTTTGTAACCAGCTATCTGGAATATTTTTTTATAAATATCTTTAGATATTCAAAATTAAGAATGACCCATAATTCTCATGTTGCATTGGTACCATAATAAAACTGACCGTAATTTACCATTTCTCCGTTTCTATGTGTCAGATTAACATTTTCTAGACATCAAAATAAAGGCAAAGGCATAGGAATCACGTTTCTTGATGTTAATAATATATTATTGATTCGGATTCAGCTTGATGATCAAGAAAGCGTGCCACAAACACCGTTAATTACTATATTTTCGAGTTTGTACGTATAAAACAATTGGGAAATATGTAATACTTCCTAAGACGTAAAACGTTCTACGTTAAATTACTTTAAATTTGAGATATTTAAATTCAAAATTGGTCCCATAGAAGAAGAGATATTGAAATTTCAATATTGTAGGCAGCCGCCATCTTTGTTTAGCCGCCATCTTTAAACGGAACGAGACTTTTTTGGTCTCCCTTTCGGGAAATGTTCAGGATATGTAGGGCTATTAACCCTCCAAAAGATTTGCTTTCTTTATTCAGGGATCAATTATCTCAAAATATGCCCCAAATTTACTCTAGTACACCATTTTTTTAAACTTGAAAACCACATTTTTTATATTGGCGTTAAACATGCATACCAAAATTGATTAAAATCCTTCGGAATGGCAGAACCGTGAATCCTCTTCTTGTTGAAGAGGTTGGCGCTAATGACCTAGCTGTCGATGCGCCATTAAGGCCTAATTCCCCTCCCCCCTTCTTCTTGTTTGGGTTATACACCAAATAATTTGCTCGCGAAATGCTGAGCTACGCCCATTTTGTAGATGCCTGTACGTATTGTACTTCTCTAAAAACACGATCGAAATTGAGTAAGCAATAATTGCATGTTTACGAAGCTTCAAATGACCACATTCACTGAGTAATTTCCTAAACTCAACGAGCAGCTCAGCGACCGATTTCACCAAATCCGGTGGCTGCCACCGAAACCGACGTCACGCGTCAATGGTTCCAGAACGTACTCGCTGAATGCACCGTTAGGAAAAATGGTGGCCAATGTCACGGAAGAAGTAATTTAAGAACGTATACTCACCATAATAATACGCTCACCATTACGATTGCATTGTCAAGGGAATTGTTACGCAGCTAAGTTCAATACCGGCCCATAAGTACGTTTATTACTTACTAGCAGTCGTACCCGGCTTCGCCAGGGGTTTTCTTTCATGATGATTGTCCAGAGTTTGGTTTGAAGGGTACATTTGCCTATGCGCTGTGACGGGTAATATTTCTTCCTGTAATACTCCCCCTTTCCTCCAATACTCTCCCTTCCTCCTTCTCTCCATCATCTCCAGCCCCTTTTCCATTCCTTTCCCTTTTTCCTATCCGTCCCTCCGCTTCCCTTGTCCCTTTTGCTACACGGAATTAAGTTTTGACTGGCGGTTGAATTAAATACTGCCTCACACCCTTCCCCTGCTCCTTCCCCTTTTGCAACATTTGGCAAAAATTGATTCCGTCTACACCCCAAACAACAACAACAACAAATGATTATCTTTAGGTTTAGTTAATCATACAAAACCCTATAAGGATAAAGTAACACATCAAGTTTTCACCATAGAAAGTAGTGATATCAGAGCCAAAATGGCTGCCAAAAAGTTTGTGGTCCGAACCGTGATCACTCAAGCTTAGCCTAACTGACAATCACCGAGGCGTTAGTTAAGATTGAGTGATCAGGGTTGGGACAGAAAACTTGGTGGCAGCCATTTTGGCTCTTATATGGCAAGTTTATGGCGAACGTTTGATGGGTTCCTTTACCCTTATCAGGTTTTTGTATGATATCACCTATTTTGGTTTTGTTTAGTGTCAGTATTGATTGTGAACTCCTTATAAAAATAAGGAGTAAATCGTTTCTTGAAAAGCATAAAGCAAATAGTCACTTTGGTATAATTAATGATCGTTGATAAATTATATTTCCAATAAAGTGCTCTTTGTATTACATTTGATAAAATAGAAATAATTGAGAACGATAAATTAGTTTAGTCTAGTTTAGTCCCATTTTGGTTATTTTTTTTCTGTTTTTTTTTTTTAATTTTTTTTTTTATTCACGAAGCGGTAGACCCTTCACGGATTTTCTTCCCCATAAACAGTTTAGTAGCCTAGGTGATGAGATTTTATTTATTTACGTTACAATTAGAATATAACATTTCGACTCATTATGAAACGGAAACAATAAGTTAACCGAGGCTGCATTGTTACTCCGCTATGGAGGACAATTATTTTGATAACAGTTGGCGTGTTTCCAACGTTCACGAAAACAGTATTCCCAATAATTATAATCTTTGGAACTAAAACCTCCCCAAATATCACACCATAAAAGGAACCAATTGAAGCCAAACGTGAACTGAATGTCAAATGTGTAAAATTAGCTCGTAATAACTAATATCGTATGCTAATGGTAACAGATGCGCTCCACTCCCGCTACGACTCTCTTTAGTTATTATAGCATTAGAATACCAACAGCAGGGCTCCCCACTCCCACTGTATCGCTGTGGCTTCAGCGATCCGTACCGTTTGAATGAAAATAACCTGTCCTTCATGCAAAACGTCATCTAAGAATTGCCGCTGATTTTCAAATTTCAACTTTACGATGAAAAAAGAATTAACATGCTCGTCCGTTTTCTTTACTTCATTGTTTCGATGTTAACTTGTTGCGGTTGTTGTCCTCGTCCTGCTGTGAAACTTTACAATATTAGAATCGAATGACTTGTTGGCTTCTTTTTAGCTTAGTGGGGAGGCTGTACTGTGACGACAATATCCACCATTTGTTAATTACGTTACCGTAAATAATCCTAGCGAAGCAAAAACTCTGGTTCGCCATCTTTCTTCGACGGTTTCATAAGAAAACTGCCTCCAGGAGTCTATGAGTCTGATGCTTCACCAGTGACATTTTAAAGGATCCCGGACTAATTTGGTGAGCTGCCGTAATTGCGCCGAGCTTCAGTGTTGTGTATTGGTTAAGAATTAACATTAGGAAACAAAGCCAAAACCTGGTGAAGAGGCCACCAAGTTGAGAGTGGTTCGGCCCTTCAAAGGAGTGATATCAATACACCAAAACATTCGCCAACTTAATCGCACCGAATAATACTTTGGACGTTAAATGAAAACTTGAACATTGGTACCGAAAGTAGTAACGTTCTAGTTTTCATTCAACATTCGAACTATTAAGCGGTGCGATTAAGTTGGCGAATGTTTTGGTGTGTTGACACTCCTTTGAAGGGCCGAACCATTCGGAACTTGGTGGCCCCTTTTACCAGTTTTGGTTTTTGATGATCTATTCAAGCGAAAGCTGAACATAAATGAAATGCCAACACTGCTGGCTTGCCAACAATTGTCGTGCTTTTTGAGACAACGTGATAGGAAATATTATTTTAGTAGCCTACTAGTAACGTGTAAGGCTGTTCGCCAAGTTAAAGCAGCATTTTCATACTTAATAAAGCGTTTAAAAAAATATTTTAACCAAAATTGGCTGATGTCAACATGCGTACGAGAATTTATTAGTATTAGTTGGACAAAAGAAATTAATACTACGCCGTTTTATATTTACTGGCGTTCTAGCAATTATCTAGCATTTGATGCAACGTACAGACAAGGCAATCACTACGTTAACATGACCACTTCGCAGCACTTCAGAGGGATGCCTATCGTATCCCTGTCAACCTGGGTCTTGTAAACACCCGTTCGTGGCGCTATCTCCCATCTAGCGATACAGAACCGAAGCACTTTAGAGGGGTCGTTCGGGAGTCTGATGCACAACGTCTTTATTCATGTAAACACTCACAATCGTATTGAGACGTTGGCGCACGCCTGGGAAAGATGGACGACGCACGGCACCCACGTAATTTGTTCTGGTACCACTCGAAATTTAGGTAAATAAATTGAAAACGAGTGTACATGACTAGGAAGACCACTAAGCCTTGCATACGTTTCGTTACTTCGGTTTAAGTTGACAGAGTTGACTACATGCAAAGGTAGAGTGGCGTGGGACGTGTGCACTATTCGACAAAGGGAAGGCAAGAAGTAATGGGGTTCTGAGCGTACTAGCATGAACCGTATTCCTTAGAAGAATGGCTCTAATCACGGTCTTGCGTCTTGTAAACAGTTGCAGTTTTCATGCGTAGTTTAAGGCGCATCGTTAAAATGAGCCTTCTTGTTGTCATGTAAACGTAGTGATTGTTAGCAACCACGCTGAAACGCAGCCAATATTAGCCACACTAGATTACTAACCACAAAAATAAAAATACAAGCATATGTGGCTTTCCGTCCTGCAATTTCGAATCAAGTCAAAGACGCTGATATACAGCTGCAAGCAAACCAACTACTCACAGAAGGTTTTGAAATGAATGGGCGAGCGAAGTGAGAGAAACTCAATGCTCGTTCACAGTGTTACCAAATAGTACAGTACAACAACATGATATACTATATTGTCACGAATTCTAAAACAAACAAACGGGTCAAAAGCGACTACGTAGCTGCAACCGGTCTTCTGTACATTTTTGCCACTTCCAATGTTGACGCGCACACCTCTATCACGCACTGCAACAACTACCTCTGTTATATAATCTAAAAGCAGTAACCATCACAACTGCCGTTAAAAATAAGTTAGCTTAGGCCTATTTTACATTTCTGGCGTAACTAATAGTTTTTAGGCCTAATTTACCTGTAGTTTTAATTTCGTAAGTAGCAGCAAAACGTAGAATTGGATTGTACGGCAACCCTATTCATTTTTAAAACACGGTGTGCCTCCGGGCACACATCTAGTGTTACAACGTAATGCGCAACGTAGCCTATATAGATCAGTGGTAGTAGGGAAGTGACGGGGAGACGCAATATCGATAGACGTTTTAATATGCTGTTGATTCATCCAGCAGCAACTCGTAGCAACTTGACGTTGCCGTGGTAAAGTGATCTTAGGCCTAATTTTATTAACTGCAGTTTTGTTATTTCTTAAGTATCAGATAGGCCTATTGGAGGATTTGCTTCTAAGGTAAGCCTATTCATTCATGCAACAAGCGATGAGACTATTTTAAACGAAGCTAAAATCTTTTGTATTTTCGGCTGCGTGTTTTACTTAAGATTTCAATTCGACCATCAAATGTTATTATTTAATTTAGTTATGTCGAAGAAGTCTATTAGCTATAAGGAAGTAACAATGTTTTAATTTCCGTGTTTTTTAACAAACGTTTGGACGTTGTGGTCGTCTCTATCTAGTACCATTCCAAAGTTGAAAAAAGCGACGGATGGACTGACAGACGGACGGACAAAGTCGTTGCGATAGTCTTCTCAGCCGGTACGGCTGTACAGAAGACTAAAAATTGAACCTAAATCAAATCAGGAAAGGAACACGAGTAAACTTTCCTGTAAGGTTTCAGATAAACCTTACTGCTGTATTAAATTTATTTTTTTACTTCTGAACTCGGCAGGTAAGTTGCGTCGTATTACATCGCTGAAAAACGTAAAAAAAAAATTAATCGTTCGAAGTTCGAATTCAAATCGCGTCAGTGATCTACGTACGCTTAGGAGTTTTAAAAAATGGCTGCCTCTGCCATTTATGAAGTGGAAGGGGTTAGGGCTACATAGATTTCTGCATGCCATAGAAAGATAGACAGATAGAGATGAGGTTTACTATACTGGAGGAGCCAAGTTAATCGATGCAAAGATGTTCACAGTAAGAGACAAACGGTACACTCTTTCTATGCTTCAGATATCAGTTCATTTTTAGGAGTGGGGAGGTAGGGGTGGGGGCGGGAGGAGTAGTTCGTTATCACGTATGCCTTACAATTCGTTGTTAATTTAAAAGCGGCATACAGCAAATCATAGACTATCATTTTAGTCGAGCAACCCCATCGCTGGGTATGTTGGCTTCTCTGCGGCGCATAAGTGTTTTGCGTGTAGCATTTATGGGCAACGTTTCTTGAAGGGAAGGAAATAGGCGCTGCGGCTCTGGAACTGATACACTTTGAAAATATTTATTTGACCAAAGTTTTATGCAGGCTTATTTACCGAAAACCGATGGATTGGTGAGTTAAATAAAAAGTTTTTACTTTTCAATAACCAATATGTCACAATGTAAAGGAAGTCCGTCAATGAAGCCATTGTGGGGTTAAATCCAGAGGTTAAATCCACAGTTCATTTGTGAGCAGTAAAGTCCTATAATATTCGATGCTGTACTCATAAATTAACTTGTATTTATCGTTGACTGATCACTGAGTTTAATTATAAAATGCAATTACAAAGCAAGCATGAAGGCAAAAGATAAATTACGACGATAGCAGCCAACCTCAGGAACCATCTTAAAGCTTACACTGCATTTATACCATAAAATGCATTAAAATTAAAATTAAACCATAATGAAATCGCCAAAAAAAAACACTACTCATTAAAAAAAGATTAAACTGTTAAAGATTTTGTAGAAGTGTATAGTCCAATTGAAAAATAAAAAAAAACGAAAACAAATGAACGAATTTGGGTGTTACATAGACTATCTGATAAGCGAATGCAAATCAGATGTGCAACGTACCATAAAATGTAACCTTTTTTGGTTTCATTCTGCGTAATCTTCAATAAAATAATCTCCTGTCAGTATAATTCGTAACCTTAATGGTAATATAACAGTAGCTTATTTGGCGAGGATATTATGAGAAGAAAACAATAATATAACGAACGATTAAGGTATACTTCACCCAGAAGCGTAGTAGAATTCAGCTTGAATTCAGCTTTGTATTTTTTCGTCTGTTTTGTTTTCGGCATTTTCACCTGGGATCCTGTCGTCACAACTTATATTAATACTCGTAATAATAAATCAAGACTCAAGAGCTAGGTTACATAGTTCAAAAGTAAAAAAATCGTTAAGTCTAAAAGGTCGGGGAATCATTAATTGGAAGACGTAAAGCACGTGCTTTTAGGTGTCGCTTTATGTGTCTACAATGTGCCAAATCAATTTCAGAATGATTTTCTCGAATAATAATGTCTGATTAATTTTGACATTTTGACATTCCTCATTCATTTTGACATTCCTGATACCTATTCCCCAATTTTATTTTACTACTACCTGTACTTACCAAATGGGCATATAATATGTATAGAAATTTGAACACAGACACCAGCACAGGACGTACCGTGTCACTGAAACGGTCAAAGCAAAATGAATGCGGCATTTAGGTTTAACATGAACTAAACACTAAGTAACATTAAGGCGTCTAAACCTTACAGAAAATGTGTTTCTACACATTTCTTGTTTTTGTCCTTGGTTCAATCAAACTTCACCAAAAAATAAACGAACACGTCTTTGTTTACTACTAATGCGGCAGGTTTTTTTCAGTCTTCTGTACAGCCGTACCGACTGACAAGACTATTGAAACGACTTTGTCCGTCCGTCCTTCACTTTTTTCAACTTCGCAACGGTGCCAGAAATTGACGACCACTGTTTACAACGTTCGATTCAGTGTCAGAAGTTAGTTAAATAACAGGGCAAATTAAAACATCGTTACTTCCTTATAGCAAATAGACTTCTTCGACCTAATTAAATTAAATATTAACATTTGATCGTCGAATTGAAATCCTAAGGATAACATTGCAAAAAACAAAAGCATTTTAGCTTTGTTTAAAATAGTCTCGTCGCATTGTTGCATGAATGAATGGTCTTACCATCGAACCAGATTCTCCATTAGGCCTATCTGCTACTTACGAAATTAAAACTGTATTTAAAAAAAAAATTAGGCCTAAAAAAGGAAAATTAGGCCTAAAATCACGTTACCACAGCAACGTCAAGTTGCTACGAGTTGCTGCTGGCTTCATCAACATCGTGTCGCCCGTCACTTCCCTACTACCACTGATCTATATAGGCTACGTTGCGCGTTACGTTTAACACTGTAACTGTGTGCCTGAAGGCGCGCCGTGTTGCAAAAATGAATAGGCGTACTATACAAATTAAATCTCCGTTAGCTGCTACTTACGAAATTAGAGCTCCAGGTAAGAATTAGGCCTAAAAGTTGACAAATACGCTTAAAATCTAAAATAAGCTTAAAAGCTAACACATTTTTAACCGGCAGTTCTGATGGTTCCGATGGTTACTGCTTTTAGATTATATAATAGAGATAGCTGTTGCAATGCGTGATAGAGGTGTGCGCCTCACCATTGGAAGTGGCAGAACTGTACAGAAGACCGGATGCGACTAGGTAATCGCTCTAGCCGCTTGTTTTAAAACAAAATATGTTTTAACTATCAACAAAGTTCGGAACAGAAAAGTATGTACAAGCAATTAAGCATGGTATGCATTTGCGTTTGCTGTTTTCGAGTTTCTACACCAGATGAAACGCCTGGCCTATCCGCTTTGACTATCCAATCTACTCTAGAAGGAATCGGCATGCTGTACGGGCAAACAGTCCTTCATTTAGAATATCCGGCTAAAAGGCGCAAATAGTCAGTGCCCCTCTAGGGGGTATGCCAATAGCGTCCCCCATCGGCGCTTGACTTAAGTGGGAAGGTGCGAGGGGTTTGTTGGTATGGGTCGAGGTAGACGAGGTGGGCTAGCTAGGTGCCGTTGTCGGAATGCAAAACTAGGCGGCGCTAGCAGGGTCCCTGCTTGTTCGTTCCCCTCTTTTCTTGCCACGCATGCAGCCAGGCACCATCCAATCGAGGAGTGCGCGACGCACCGACTCCCCCGACGGCCGTGCGCACGTTCAACGTCAGCGCCACGTGATTTGGCGTTTATTGCTGTAACTCACGCGAGACTCTCGGCAGATCGTTCAGCTCGCTGAGACGTGATTTACACGCGGCGTTTGCCAGGCCTGCCGCACACGCGTCTCCTTCTTTGTCTATCTTATCCTAACATACGATTCTGCTACTGAAAGGTTAGATAAGCCTAGCCTTTTTGTTGTTGTTTGTTTGTTTCTTGTTCCATCCGCAAAAACCGCGCCGTCGTGTTGCCCGCCTGCCGTTGCCTGCCTAGCCTTGCCTGCCTGCCATCATTGCTGCTGCTACCAACTGCAGTTCGCTCTGCCGCCGCCGTTCGCAGCGACCCAGGCGCCCAGGCGCACTGTGTCTCGGATTCTTTCGGCGGCAGCTACAGCTGTGAGCGCCGACGGCCGTATCGAACGCTCTCTAATGCTCTTCCTCGTTGACTGTTGTTAATAGTGGTGCCACACGCACACAGGACGACTGCCGTCGCCTCTTCCCGGCTGCTTTGCCGCCGCTACTGCCGACAACCGCCGCCGCACGATGCCGGGTTCGGCCGCACCCGCTGCGGCTGCCGCGGCCTTCGTAGTCGAGCTTCTGTTGTTGTCCTCTACATCGCCGAGCGTCGCCGGAGTTATCCACGGTAAGCCTGCTTTAGTCTTACTTTTCATTCGTGCCTCATCCCCTTCGCCAATTCTGTTTCCTGTCGACATGTCTGCCAAAAGGAATTGGACCAATTACGTTCATTTAATAACTGGTCTTGCTGCTGCCGAGCAGGCGTCACATTACGGCCGCCTGCTTAGCTCCGTCGGACGTGTGCGGTTTGGTTGGTGTTTTTTTTTCCCCCTCCTCTACTTTTCTTCTTTCCGGTTTGCGTGCTTAGGTTTTATTTGATCTTGTTTGTCATCGTGCGAGCAATTCGTTGCCTAACACGAATATAAATAAATGTCGAGTTTATTTTTACACACATATTTTTTATTTATTTTTTATTTTATTTTACGTTTGGTCGGAATGCACGCAAGTCGTCAAAAGCTCCAGTCGATGACCATGTCAGGTGTGCAATACCTATACAACATTCGGGCAAAACATTGCTCAAATGTATGGCGCCCATTGTGCTTTCATACACCGAGTTCCACAGCTATCTTGTGAAACAGGATTGGAAGAAGAAATGACTGTGGTTATGGAATAATGGTTATGGAATAATGGTTATGGAATAATGAGACATATATGTCAATAAAGGGGCGTGCTGCGCAACATTATGCTGCTATTGACAGTAGCAACAGTACCACACAGTAAAGTAAGCATTATTTGAAACTTTAATAGTAAAGTTGAGCCTAAATCAAACCTAAACCATTTATACAGTCAAAGAAAAACTTTATATCAGTTACATCAACAACAATTGCAACTCTATAATTATAAGATTTATGCACCATTGGCTAGAAACTTTATTACTCGAAACAGTTACTATGACAATTATTGTTAATATATCCCTCCTCAAGAAATATATTCACTTTAAGACATACTTTTCAAGGATGAATATAGATAATAACATAGTGGAAAAATAAAACTATAAATTACCATTACAAAGAACTGGTAAGTTGTTACAAGTTCTTGGTACTGTACAATTACAGTCCATATCGTTTAATGAATCTCCTATGAGGAACTGAGTCTTGCTAAATATTGCCGTCAGGGCGTTCTTGCAGAGATTATAAAGAACTGTTCTGTAATAATACAAAACTGTTCACTCCCGTCAAATCTGTCAGGTAAATTGAGCAGTAAAATAAAGAAATTCTTAACAATGCATCAGTTATTCGAATAAATGTGGCGAAAATTTAGTGAACCCTCTTGAATAGAGGTTTGGTTTAAGATTGCTTTACTTCGGAATTACCGACTGAGATCTTCCATCGGGGACAAATCTCATTTCTGGAGGAAAAAACAATTGTAGAAAGTGAGTTTATATATTTTGGGGGAGAGTTGGTTAGTATGAATACCGGGCCTGCGACGATCTTCTTCGTATCGTTAACAACCCTTTTGGTCTTCTATCTCTTATCGATAATTACCATGTAACTAGCAACGGGTGTCCACGGAATAAACATGAAAATTTCTTACTTTAGTCGTGTCATTATTATATCTTTCAGAAAGTTCTATAAGGGGGGGGGGGATTGAGGCTTAATGGCGCGTCGACAACTTGGTCATTAGCGCCAACCTCAGTCACAGTGCAGCGGTCCGGGTTGCCACTGCACCACACATTACAGAGATGTTATTCAAACCCCTAATCTAAATCTTGTCATCTTGTTCTATAAGGGCAAATGCTTATATTTGTGTGTGTGGGGGGGGGGGGGGTAAAAATTATAGTCTGATGCATCTCTGCAAATGTTATTACAACCGGGAAGAAGTGGGGGTGGGGTGAACTGTTTGCAGATTTACAGTTCTCGCAATAAGGAAAAAAGCTGTCAAGTTAAAAATTTTAGTTCTATGAATTTCTCAAAAGTTTCAAACTTTATTGCCGGAATTTCTCGGTCGTACAAATGCGTCCCGAGCTGGATGAAATCTGTCCCTGTTTCCTTCCTATGGCGTTATCTTTAATAATTTGGGTGTGAGAATCTAACATCCTTTATTCCACGACTCCTTTAAGGATATGGTTTTTCAAGTATAAATAATTAAAAGATTCATAAAGTTTTTACATCCTTCCCTACTCTATTTGTTAAGATTGAACTGCTACGCAATAAGACAGGTTCCGAATCAATAATGTCGCCCAAACTATCCCTTTCTGCAATTGAATCACTTAACAATCTAAGTTGTTCCAACCTTAAACTTGACTTGCAAAAGTCAGCCATCAGTTTTACCGTTTAGGCCTAATTTTCACTATTCATCACCTAAACCCAATATGTCATAATGACAAAATAATACCGTAAAAGTAAAGGTTATTAGGAGAATGAGTTCATGGATTGTAGTGACGTCAATTTCGATTTACCGGTATTGGACTTATTTTTACAAAAAGATCCCAACAATGGCCGTGACGTCATTCATACTGTCACGTCACCGAACAATAACTCCGCATCTGCCAAACCAAGGCTTAGCGTTACGCTTTACTCATGAATACTTAGTATTATTAAAACAACGTAAAACTATTGAATTTCACATATCAAATCTGACGTGTGAACCATTGTAAACCCACGTAGCTCGGTGATTTCTGGGGCTGCTCCCCAAGATTCCATACTCGTACTCACCCCTCCATTCCTCATGCAAGATGTTCGCAAAATTAGGATTTTTTCGGCTTTTGTAATTATAGCCTGATCTTAACCCTAACCATCCCAACAAGTTCAGTCCTATTGTTTGGCGACCGAAGGTCAGCACCAGTACTATTAATTGTATTTTAACTACGTTTTGACCATTATTTACGCTAAAAGTCCTATTTAACCAGAACGTTCTAAATTTCGAGCAAGCCTTTTAGTCACACAGCCCAACGATTTAGGCGAGGCCAAAATAAATCACTGTTCTAAAACTGAATCTCGTCTGGTCATAGCAAATTATTGTATCTAGGCATAATTGAAATTAATAACTTAGGGAACGTCCCCCGAGCTAGTAGCATGCACATGCCACCGAGAGGACAGGGGCATTAACTTTTGTAAAAGGGCACGCTGAGGTTTTTTTTTTTTTGGGGGGGGGGGGGTTTTTTTTTTTTTTTCGTCGGTCTTTATTTTATTGTTTGTTAAGCTTGTCTCTCTAATTTACCCTTTAATGCCCCTTTCTGCCTCTTTCCTGGTCTTCTTTTTGCCCTTTTTAAGACATAAGGCCCTTAAATGGTTGCGGTACCAGCGTTTATCAGTTCAGAAAACCAAAATAGGCAATTATATTTTTTTTTACAAATAGGGCTATAAGGGCATTTTTCCCGAAAAGGGCAGGAGCAATGTCCCCTAAGTCCCTCCCCCCTAATCCAATTCGCTACTATCGTCCCTAACTAAAGTCCCCTTCGTCCGACACCAATGCGTTGTTTTCCTATGATCCTGCTGCTAAGGTTTCGGCAGGATGATAGCCACAAAACAATTATACGATTAAATGTATAAATGTTACGATTAAAGATATAAATGTTATGGTTTTGTATGATGCTTAGAAAATAATTTCCGCCACATATTGCTTGATTTAATTTAGCTACATAATGTAGGCTATCGCAGAAGGAAGCAGGTCACACATTTCACCATAAAAAAAAAACTCATCTAAGTGAACTGAAATATTTGGGTGGTTTCAGGAACTGATATTTTGGTTTTCTTTTCACCTAACAGTATAGATAAAACTTTATTTCACTGGTCCGTAATTATACAGTATAATATATGAGAAAAAAATGGCGCAAATTTTTTTAATTTTAAAGATGGTTTTGTGGTACACGATATCCAAAATAAAACATACTTTACACAGTACCGGCGTTCTCGTATTATGGAATTAAAATACATATATGTATCAGTAACTATCCATTTATAAGCCGTCAAAAAACAAAGAGCCGTCCATTTATAATAGGCCGTCAAAAACAAAGAGTTGTTCCTTAGCTCCGTCGCAATGAGCACAAGAGCCCAGCTCAGACTTTTTTGTCTTTGTTATTCAAAACGGCTAAATCGATACTTATACATTTTTGACGTTTAATATACTATTTAACCGTTTTCCTAGAGGTTTCATGTGGTGCTAATCTAAAGTTATCTTAGCAAACTCTCAAAATCTTACATTATAAACCAAAGTCTCATAGCAGAAATGAAGCAACCGCAACGACGACACCCAGAAGGGGAACAATGAAAACGTGCGAGTGTGTCAATTCTTTGGCTTCAAAGTGAAACTGGGACATTGTTGCCTTGAAAAGAAGTTGAAATAGGCACATTGTTACCTCGACTAACGATTTGCTCTGCGCGGTCATCGCAAAGGCATGTCTTAAATGACGTCATGGACGAAGGACAGTTATTTCTCGCACGCTAATGGGAGTGGGAAAGGGCCTGAACGAAGAATGCCCGTTAGGGGGGGGGGGGGAGGAGGAAGTATGTTAAAGCCACTATTTGATTACGATGTGGCTTTGCGGAGGGAGAGGATTGACGGAAAGGGGGAGTGTTACATAAAGAAAAATTGACTGTTGCACTGAACGATCAGGCAGCACCGAGCAAATACTGGGAAACAACCAAGGGTCAAACAAATCCCCGGGCGAAGCCGGGTACGATGCTAGTAACTTCCATAAAAAAAACTTGATGGCATCAAGTGAGCTCAAGAAACAAAACAACTGAACGTTTTTCAAAAATACTGAGGAAAATATTTAGCTGGACAGTTGCGTAAAAATGTTGGCTGACTTCAATGACCGAAGTGTGCAATAAATATTGAAAAAAAACAAAAAACATCTCCTGGTCTTACTGATGTTTTCAGAAAAAAAAATCGAGAAAAGTTATATTTTTTAGGTGACCATCTTTTTATCGCTTTGGCCGATTTATTCAGACAAGTTGATAAGCAAAAAGAAAACATTTTTTTTCAATTAAATATAAATTTGCCCTGTTTTTGTCTGTTCAAGTTGAATATAGTTTCAAATGTGGGGGGGGGGGGGGATTTGGCAGCCCGATCGTTCTGGTTTCTGTTTTGCACTGTTGTAAGCCTGACAGTCACATATCGCATAGCTCATCTTGTTATGTTTAACGGATGGCTGCTTTTTTTAAGGTATTAACATATCCCTAAAGGGTGTCGCTGGAGCTGTTGGCCTCTTTGCGGGGTCTTCTCTCTTAGTACAAAAAGCATAAATACATCGAAAGTATGTTTACCGTGTATGATACGGTCAGCTACAGATACGCCACCAGCGAATTTAGAGTTTGAAACTTTCATGCAATAGCTTCATTCAAGTGACTTGACCAGGATTGAACCAGCTTGTCACAAAATTACAGATGTGCCACTTGTATCCATCAGCTTTTATTGTCAAAAATTATCTCATAAAAATGTTTGTAGTTACAGTGATCCGACAATTAATTTAAATTCATTAACAATAGCTCCCGTGACATTTATTTTGTTTAATGTGGAAACCAATTCTGAGGATAGTAATAGAAATATAATATGTATTCTTCTACGAATAAACAACTGTCCATTATGAATAGTTAGTTTTGTTTAAGAAACCCTCTGCATCACGAAAGTTAAACCTATAGGTTACTTCAGTGAAATGCTAATTAAAGATCATGCCTTACAATAGTACCTTAATGATAATAAGTTGGCAATGGTATAGTGCCGACACGTGGAACTTTTCAATTTTTTGCTCCATTTCGATTGGCAAAGCGATGAATTAGAGATTATTTATTGGTGATTACTAATTGGGTTACTCATTCTGTCAAGTGGCATACATTGTGATATGTTCGTGGCCCGTGGCTGTCGACGCACCATTAAGCCTCCCCCCCCCCCCCCGTGTCTGATTGGTAGGTGCCGTGAGTTAGTATCCTATGGCAATCACTTTTTAGGGCTCCGTGGAAAGTGCGTCTTGGATAGACTGATTTTATAGTAGCCGTGCCTTTCTTTTCCTCAGACTTAGCATTACTCGACAAAGAACATGTCGAAGTCGGTCGTTTAGACTTTACCATGTTGTTTAAGGTGTTGTTTAAGGGGGTTAGCCTAACTCGAAACAGGTTCTTTTTCGGGCAGTGTTAACACCAGCTCTTCACGCAGTTTGACTTGGTTTGGTATAGAAGAGGGTAGCACAGTAGTTTGGCTTGGTTTGATGTAGTAGAGGGTAGCACAATACTTTAGCTTGATTTGATATAGTATATCAGGGCTCTGTAAACTATTGCCCATTTGTCAGATGATCCCCCCCCCCGTGCTTTATTTTCACTGAATGCGATTTTTCAGTTGTTTAACCTTTTGAAGGTACATTTGCCTTTTCCCTGAGTGAAGCCAAGGTTGCTTTTTCGAAACTAGGAAGATGTCGAATTCGTTCAGGAATGGCCGATGAGCATCTACACGCACTACTTCGCATCGGAGTTTCCACATTTAAAGCTCGACATCGATAAATTGCTGAGTTGGGAGGAGGGTTTATAAATACTGCTATCTTAATTTACAAAAACACAACATAAGCAGTGTTTGGTTTTTGGGCAAGATCACGCCTCACGACTCCTGGGGGTTGGGGGGGGGGGACATGGGCACAGACTGAAACGCACTAGGCCCAGACGAGGAACAATTCGGCCCGCGAAAGATAAACAACGTGCTGTATGGCACTCAGTTTGAAAAGTTTGGGGACCCCTGTAGTAGATGGCAGCACGGCAGTTTGGCTTGGTTTGATATAGTAGAGGGTAACACACCTGTTTAGCTACCTACAGAGCTTTCTTATTAATCGTGCCGGAACCTCTTGCTGCGCTGCTACTATAACAAACAATCAAGCTGATTTTCAGCTCTAGAACCTGCTTCAGGACCCAGCAGTGTAAAAACCAAGAAAGTCTTGTCATTGCGCTGCGCAACGCTTGAAGACAGACTGCTGCAAATATCGCGTGCGACCCGAGACAGACACCGCAGGTCACTGCTTTGTTGACCTAAGGCTAAATTCTACGCCTTGTTTGTAGTGACTTCCAGCCTAAGTAGCTACGTTTTTCTAGGTGGGCTATATATAACAGGTGGACGCAATGAGCTTAGAATAAACGGTTCAGAGCAAAGGTTCAGTCTGACTGAACTTATGCTTGGTCGTGTTGCTTTGATGGCTACACTGCTGTTGTAAAGCCTTCCCAACAAAATGACTTTGAGGCCATGCTTTGCGTTAACTGAAATTGTTTTTATAAATGCTTTTAACGGTTATATTAAAGTACCAATGAATACGGAATTTTATTAATTTATCTGTCAAATTAATTTTCAATGTATAAGAAAAAAATAGTCGAATTAACGTCTTTTTTTTAATTGGTAAGTGTTTCTCGGGTCGGAGTGGGATAGTCGGTAGTGTAAAAAAAAAGTAAGGATTTTTACATGCCAAATCAACACGAGCACGATCTGCTTTTTACGAGTCTCTTCTTTCCACGAAGGCACATGGGTGAGCAGCGTCCAGGATACGCTATATCTTCAGTGTTGTTGGCGTGTTTCGTACATTAAAACCAATGTGTTTCGTTGCACTGTTTTTACCCGTAACCTTGCTGTCACTGTGATGAAAATGTAAACATTTAAAAGCCAGAAAGTATACACAAACGAAAATCATACGATAAATGGGGATTCGTATAGCAACTGCTGATTTTGAAATACTTGTAATTTTTGGAGCGTTCCGTTTTTCTCACCGCAAGTCAAGGATGCTAGAACATAAAGAATAGGCCTATGAAGTTGTTGCAAACGCCTGTTACGAACCATTGCTGTGTTTACGTGTTGTTTGCTACTTGAAACAAAAACATATTTATCTACATAATAATTCTGGATCCCGGCTGAGCTGATAAGAAAAAAGTAAAACCTCCGGACAATCACTTTAATCGCTTTTCATTATTTTCGTGCACGTGTTATGTCTTTGCTATGGTGCCTTACAATTCCTTGTGCACGTGCCAAGAATTGTTAACTATCGTCCAAACCGTTGGTTGTTGATGGGTAAAATGAAAGAATCCAAAAACACAACTCCTATTTACTTAAGTGTGCCAGGAAAAGTGGGTCTGTAAACTTAATTCATGACCGGCCCTGTGCATAGCAAACCGTTGATGGTTGATGGGTAAAATGAAATTGGCAGCTGGAAACGATGCTATGGAGATGAAGGCTTTCAGAGCTGAGCTCCGGGAAAACGGGTCCCGGCTGCGTTGTGCCCAGGAACGATGCTTGAGCATGCCAATTTTTAAAACACTGCATCCAGTGATTTGAGCCATGAGATGCGTTGAGTGAGTGAGCGAAGCGAACGAAAGTCAGCGTTTGTCAGCCAGTGTGCGTAAAAATTGGATTGAAGAACCTTACTTCCGTGAAAGCGTGTCTTAGCCAGTGTGCGCGAAAATGGGAATGGGGAGGAGTGGGGAGTGGGAGTAGGGAAGAAACTTCCACAAACATCGAGAATATTGGAAATGGTGCATCTAACATCAGCCGTGCGTAGAAAAATCACCGTTTCTGAGCTAGTGTCCAAGGTGGGCACGAGGGAGGGGGAGAATGTTCGTAAATGTTTACAATTACGCCCCATTTCAGTCCGCTCAATAGAATCCAAATATAAAAGTCCTATTTCTTTAAGTGTGTCAGGAAAAGTGGGTCTGTACATTTAATTCCTGACCGGCTCCGTGCGTACCACGGGGTTCCTCTAGTATGATATTTATTATACCATCAACCCGGGCTGTGACCCCCTCCCCCTACACCAGAATTAAAATGAACAGAGCCCTCCCACAAATAAAAGATCGCTCCTCCCAACAATTAAAAAAACACCCTCCCCACAAAAACAATTGAAATTAAAATTGCAGGTGCCATTGCAAATAAACAAGAAACAAAATCATTGGTTCCAAGATTCCCATTGACTGGCACGAATCTCACACGACAAAAACAAGCAGATTTTAATTTTCAGTCCTCGTTTACGGATCTTGTTCACAATAAGAGAACACAAAATGAAGAGCACTGTTCTTTTATTGTGAACACGGTCCGTAAATTAGGACTGAAAATTAAATTTGCTTGCTTTTATATAGTATACATGTCTTGTGAGATTCGTGCCAGTCAGTGGGCAGCGTGGAGCCGATTCTGCTCTTCTCTCACAAAGTAATTCAATTTTTTTTAAAACAACATCAAAGCAAGTCCCAATTAACAAGTCCGCTTCGCTCACTCTATTAGCGTCGATCCATGCTTCTACATTTCTTTCCATCCCCAAAGCATCGCAGTCGACGTACTGATTGTTTGGATGCTAGCCAATTGGAAGTGTTGCTCATAAATTGTTCATCACATTCCAGCATGTCTGCATTTCATCTATATGGTTCAACAAATGGTTACTGCGACTACCTAGGCGCAACCGGTCTTCTGTACAGTTCCGCCACTATACACCAACGGTGAGGCACACACCTCTACCACGCAGTGCAACAGCTATCTGTATTATATAATCTAAAAGCAGTAACCATCAGAATTCCCAGTTTAAAATGTGTTGGCTTTCAAGTTTGATTTTACAGTTTCGACGTAATTGTCAGCTTTTAGGCCTAATTTTTACCTGCAGCTTTAATTTTGTAAGTAGTAGATTACGGAGATTTGGATTGTATAGTAAGCCTGTTCAGTTTTGCAGCACGGTGCGCCTCCGGGTACACAGTTACAGTGACACAACGTAACGCACAACGTAGCTTATAGATCAGTGGTAGTAGGAAAGTGATGGGAGAGCAGCTGTTGATGAAGCCAGCAGCGACTCGTAGCAACTTAACGTTCATAATTTTCATAATTTAAATTTAGGCCTATTTTTTAACTGCAGTTTTTAATTTCGTAAGTAGCAGATAGACCTAATGGAGAATTTGGTTCGACGTAAGCCTATTCATTCATGCAACAATGCAACGAGACTATTTTAAACAAAGCTAAAATCCTTTCGTTTTTACGGCTGCGTGTTATCCTTAGGAAGTTTTAATTCCTGCTAAGGACAACACGCAGCCGTACGAATCAAAATGTTATTATTTAATGTAGTTACGTCGAAGAAGTTTATTAGCTATAAAATAGTAACGATGTTTTAATTTGCCATGTTATATAACTAACTTTTGACACTGAATCTAACGTTGTAAACCGTGGTCGTCTCTATTTGGTACCGTTGCGAAGTTGAAAAAAGTAAGGACGGACGGACAAAGTCGTTGCAATAGTCTTCTTACCCGGTACGGTTGCACGGAAGACTAAAACGTACGACTTGTTTGTTTGCGTGTCTGTACGCCTACATCTTCGGAAGTAAGGCCATACGCCAGAAGTAAGACCCTCCTCTTGAATTAAGGTCCCTGCAAAGGTGAGAGTAGCGGCAAATGAAAGATTTAGCGAGCAAAACGAGAAACGTGTTGAATATGTTTACTTTGCGTGGAAGTTGCTCGCTCAAACCCACGCACCTAGCTTCAGAGCTTTCGTGAATGTTTGACAACCTTTTAAAAAACATTTCGGTCTGCTTTTACCTTACGCACAATCAGTTGAAGCCGACCAATTTTGAGATCTATACGTATATCGCTCTGCTGATACTGATATGTCGCTTTGCTGATCCAAATATGTATATTTTTTGCAACCAATTTTCTTTCTGATTAGTTTGGCAGAACGAGCTCTGATTTCATCATCGAACTTTGATATCATAAAACTGTTTTCGGAGTATCTCTTTGCGTATTGGAGGGCCACAAAATCAAGTTACAGCGATGAAAACAAGCCTACTCGAAGCGTAATTAAATTATGTTTCATTTGCCTCTGCTCTCATCTTTGTAAGCGCCTTAAGTCCGATGGAGCAATGGTGCAAACACGCGTTCAAGAACGTGCGCACGCCATACGTTTTAAATGATGTATGCATTTTATGTTTATGGTAACCAACAGGTTTTAAAAACACTTTTTTTTTTCGTCAGGCATACAGCAATCACGCCTTAAAAAACGGCACTTGCGGAGCCGCGGAGGTGCTGACTACGGACCTGTCAATTACCTGTCTGAACGAACACAATTTGTCTCTTAAAAGCGATTTTTCAACATACCACCCCAGTAAACGTGACCCATATAGTATCCTATTCTATAGAATAGTGGCAGATAATAGAGCGTAGTGTTAAGTGCTGTTGGTCATGAGTCATTCCGATGGCTTTAACGAGCACCTTCACCGGAAATAAAAAGGTAAACTAAAAAAAAAAAAACTAACAAAAAAAATATCATACACTAAAATCCATACAGTTAGCCATCTTTATGCACTTACATCTCATTAGAAGTGACGAGATCCGGATTCGAAATTGGGAAACAAGATAACGTAGTACACTAAACCACCTGTTCATTCAAGTTATATGACCAGGATTCAAACTAGGATTCAACTCCAACACCAAATCACTGCCATACCGCTTTTAACGATGTGACCACTTCTCCACTGGCAAAAAGATAACTCCCTGAATCCGTTATTAAGGTTACAACCGTGGCAAGGGCTCCATTCGACCGAATGTGCTCGGTCGTAGGCAATGGATGGGAAATACAAATCCATAGACACTCACATGGCAAAACGAAGGAGAAATAAATTGACACAAGTAGCTATAAATAATATGAAAGGGGCGGGGGGTGATTGAGGATTAACGGCGCGTCGACAACGAGGTGATTAGCGCCAACCTCAGTCACAGTGCAGTGCCCCGGCTTGCCACTGTGCCACACATTACAGAAATGTTAAACAAACCCCAAATCTAGATCTTATCGTACATCTGTTCCTCCTGCAAAAATTAAAAAATTCCGGACAGGACGACAGACTTATCGCCAAATTGACACGCTATGTCAATATAAAGGTAAACTGTAATAAATCCACAGTGAAAAATCAAACACTAGAAATAAGGTAGCACAGTAAGCAACCTTTATGCATTTAAAGAGGCACTATCACCGATTGAAAGCAGATGAAATCTGACAACATCTAGCGCTATGTAGTACCATCTAGCACTTGCTTGCACCAAGCGAAGGAATGCATAACGGAACAAACAAGCCACGGCATCCTTAATTAGTGAATGAAAATTTGGTTCGTCCTCGGGCACCTGGGAGCAAGCTATAGAAGTTAACAATATCATTGCCGCTAGGTGGCGCCATGGTATTTTCGTTCGCATTTAAATCGGTGATAGAACCACTTTAAGTTTCATTCAAGCGACATGACCCGAATTCAAAATAGGACAACCAGTCCGTCACCAGACCACTGCAAAACCACCTTTAGCGATATCCCACTTGTTCTCTAGCAAAGAGATAACTCAATGAACCCGTTATTATTGAGTCATATTGATATTCCATCGATATTGTGTTGATATTCTTCTTGGCGAAAAGGTAAAGGTGAAGGAGTTTCTGGTGTCACATCTTGATTGGCGCTAAGACGTGCGAGACGTGGTGCAACTTCACTTCCTCGCGGGTATTACAAGGTAATCGTCCCAAGCCACGGTTCATACTCGTGGGCCCTTCAAGATGCCTTAGATGCCGGAATGTCCTTCCGCCCATGGCAACCCCGACTGATTCCACGTCGGCTTACAACACCATAAGCCTTACTAAATTGCGATATGAATGACTTCTGTTAATGCATTTGTAATACTATATCAGACCTTGAAACCAGTTTATTACCACTTATTATTACCACTTATTATTATTACTTCTACCTGAACTGATGTTTGTCTTTCGGTTATTCATTCGAATTCCCCCCGCCCCCCGATTTCTATCCATAATTTAACGTCACTTCTTCATCTTCATTATACTGAGTTATAGGTCAGGCGACCATCACGTAAAAATTACAACCGCATTAAATCCTGGACAAAAAAGATATGACTTATTGTTTTCATCCAGCCATATTTAGGATTTAACCATTCCTCAACACCCTCCAAGATTTACTAGTCTGTGCCCGTATAGTTTAGTAATAGTCACTGCAATGGTGGAATATGTATTTTTCTTCCGGCTCTATTTTCTTATAATAAACAAACTATCACTTACAGCACTTCATGTTTCTACATTTTGTTCCTTTTGTGTATATGCGGTCAGTAAGTTTGTAAGTAAGTCAGTATTCGATCAGTAAGTTTGTTGATAGTGGTTCGGAAGGGCAGGAAGGCAGGAAAAATGGGGATGTAACTAGGTTATTTCACGATTTCTGACCTTCATGGATTTTCGATCGTAATATTTCTTCTAGAAATTGACTAAAAGTTTTATAAATTCAAGGATTCATCCCCTTATATTATGGTATCTCTGCATCAAAATTAACTTAAGGCTTCACACATAAAGCACACTAAATGAACTAGTAAACTAGTAAACTCAATTCTTGAACAAATGAGAATAAAGGCATTGCGTCAATGCTAGACCGACTCCCATCACGTACGTGAATGATCGCATAAACGCCGAATTTTCGGCGATGGAGTTAGGTTTAAACACCCTTCCTGGGGAGAAGTAAGATTCGAATTGGAACTTTGTCACGGGCCAACCCTTTTTTTTTATTAAGTTTAACAGCCCATAGGCGATTTACGGTAGTTTAATTCCATCATTTGATACAAATAAGAGCTAAGTAAACCTCGACGTAGAAGTATCAACTTTACAGCTTCTAATTCCATCACTTGTTACAACTGCACCTATGAGAGAAGCTGCATTTTTCGTTTCACGTCTCCAGGTCAGCGGCTTCAACATCGCCAAACTGTTACTTTACCATTCAGTACTTAAGAGGCGTTCATTTGCCAGCTAATGCAAGAACTTTATGGAGTCTGGAGGCGAAAAACTAAATCGCTAACCCATTCGGATTTGGGTTGAAGAAAGCAAAACTACCACTTCGCTTTGAGCTCTTTTCAACGCTGTTAATTGACTGAATGAGTTTGCTTGGATCAACCAAACAAGGACTTATATTTTTGACACGTATTTATATTAGGTAAAAACATACACATTGTAATTTTTCACGTACGTTGTCCATGAACATGGTTAAGACCACTCGTTCAACAACTGATCACGTGGTGTCGCGACCAATAAAGAGAGTGACGTAACATGGGGTAATATTAACGTGGACACCTCGACAAGTCCTACGGCCGCTTCTTTATACTACTTCTGGTACAAACCAATATGTTCTATAAGAATGCTTCTTTTGCAACAAATTGCCTCTAGCTGCAAGATGATTACGATTCAGAGACAGAGTTGGTACGGCCCATCGGGTGACCAGGTCATTCGAGGTCACTTGGATCACTCTTTTGTGGTGGGTCACCAGGTCAAAAAGCTAGACCCGGGGGTGAGCCGGAGTGACCCAGCGATCAGGAGTGACGCAGTGACCCGCCGACCCACCACTGTGTGCCATCATTCAGCCACCGTGACATAAACGCGGATTCGTCATTTTCTGGTGACGTAATTTAAGGGCAGCCCAACACTGCGAGCCGTGTTGTTTGTTTTTATTGGTTGGTTGTTTCTGAAACATTGTTTGTTTTATTTGTGCACTTAGAGGCCCTTTTAAAAATTATTTCGCTCAGGTGCTCTGTGTTTGCAGAGAAAACTTTACTAGCTGACCTATTTCCCATCGTCATGTATACACGGGTGAGATCACCCAAGATGCCGCAGTTGTGACGTCATTGCTTCTAAGCCAAAACAATAGCGTACATTTGCAATGCCCGATTGTGGAGGTGCAGTCCGTCGGTTGACGCAATACAACAAGCGTTGCGCGTTTTTCAGTCGTATTATCGGTAGGTAGCACAATGCACTCGAAAACAATTTCAAAGTTTGGTGCGGTCAGGCTTACATTTTATAATAAGCACTCACTAGTTTGTCGGTCCAGCTTTGTGTCGATTCGTTCAGCAAAATCAACTGCCAATGAGATGCAAGAAGCAGTAAAAATGGCGCGAACTACATTATACTCCGTACGCGATTTGTAAACTGGGCGTGGCTCGCGAGCAGCTTGATTGTCGCGCACTTTTTCCCGGAGTCGGTGTGCCTTGTGGCTATCTATAGACCGCACCAAGGCTTGTCTGTGCGCGATCATGGTTTTGTTATTTGATGCCAATTTTTTTAATGTCGACTTTTTAAAATTATTTTTATTTACAGGCCCTTCTCCATCAATAGGGAACCGGGGAATCGAAAACAAATAAAAAATATTGGGAAATATAAGATAAATTTCAGGCTGAATTCAAAAAAGAGAAAATACTTTTTTTCTTACCGAATCTCATTTTAGCCTGTTTTCTTTCTACTTACACTGTCATAATTTCGACTCAGGCCATTTCAGCAGTGGAGTAAATAAGGATGGTGGAGTAAAAGGGCTTCCCCCCCCCCCACCCCAATATCGTGGTGTGGGGCATAAAATCTTTGGAAAAATGTATTTATTTACTTTTTTCTTTAAAACATTCGCCACCGCCTTTTGGGTATTTCTTCTCCCCCCCCCCCTCTCCACCCTTCTTCTATTTTGGGTCAGACAGTAATAAAAAACACTTAGGTTTTAAGTTATAATTCATTGTGGAGCTAAAAAAAAAGTTAAGGAAGGAAGTGTGTTCTACTGTTGTGAACAATTTATTTGTGAAACAGTACAAATTTAGATCTTTTCATTTTTGGTGGTTGTGAAAACAACCGTTTGTATAACTCTGAGAAGAGCTGTTTGTTCACAGCCAAGCTAGGGGGTTGCAGAAAGTGGGGGAAAAAATCCTGTTCGGAAAAGAAGCATGCCGCCTTTAACAAAACCATCCTGGCTGCCGGTGAGTCTTCGGCCCTTTCCGATCAGAATAAGGTGACCAACCAAGCCGTCATTTGCGCTGTCAGCTGCGAGTCCGGTGCGCCTTTTCTATAGCTGCCTTTGGCGTTCGCGCCCGTGACGCTCATTCACCCAAGTTTCATCCAAATAAATAAATACTGCAAATGAGACGGATTACTTCTTAAATGTCGTACCTGACGTAAAAATCGGCGACGCTGGGCAACAATTTCTGGACGCTTTTATTTAAAATTTCTATTGTTGCATCTTCCGTATTTCATCCCAAGTTTCTTTTTCACGGTTAAATGCCACGGAAGTTCTCCCATCTTTAAATCCAATCTTCGATTTGAACTTGGCCAAAACATTATCAAGATTTGGATAATTACCTTCTCGGTGAATTTCAGTTATTGCTGCACGAGCAGCTGACAGTTGAAAGTCCTCCAAGCTTGTTCCGTTGGCGCCTTTGGCCGTTATTTCGCTGCCGTTATGAACCGCGGAACTGTAGCCTCTGCTGCGGCTGGAGTGGCACTTGTTTCGGCGGGTAGTTGCGCGCCTTCGTTAACTATTTGAAAACACAACTGAAAGAAACCTTTGTTGCATCTGACGTTTCTTGGGAACGGCGTTCTTGCTCTTTGTTGGTTCCTTGCTTCGCAGATAACAATACACATTCCAAATAATTTCCCTAGTTGGCTGTGAATCATTTTACCTCTTTTCCCGATTGAAGAAGGCGTTAATAGACGCCATTTTGTGACTGCTGTACTGGCGGTTTTTTTTACCCATGATGCTAGTCGTGGTGCTGTACTGGAGTGGACAATCGATATTTTTCTTTAGCCACGCCCAGTTTACAAATCTCGTACGGATTATAGTGACGACAGACGCGTTTTATTTAAAAAAAAAAAAAAACATTGGCCGCTACTTTACCGATGTATCTCGCGAAAGTGTCGCAGTTTCTCGGGCTGCTGCGTAGTATTAAGTGGAGCGACCCAACCAAATTTGGCTGTTACGGTCAAAGTTTGCTAGTCCACCCATCCACGCCTTCCACCGGATGGCTGGGTACCTGTCCCTCCTATCGCAAACCCATCCACCTTTCACCCGACTCTAGCTGCAAGGCAATAGAGAAGGAGACCTAATTATCAACATCGCTAGGGAGTTAATTTTAGCGAAACATTACCGTACTTTGCACAGAGAGGCAGACGACGTCAGGAGACAACTGCAATATCTAGACACATGCTAACGCCTCGCCAGCCAAGTAATTAGCTTTCGGTGGTCACAAGTTGTTGGTTTTAAGTGTGCAGTAAAGTCTTTATGCATACACATTTGCGTGTCAGCGGAGGATAGCGACTGTTTTTTGTTTTTTTTTTCATGGTGTTTTCTTCGTTTAATGCTTTTATTTTAAACCTCGAAACGAAAACGTTATTTTCTGGTGTTGAATACTAAATACTACAGAAAGTCTGAGAAGTTGTGCAGATAACTGGGGTTCATTGAGGACAAAACAGAAAGCTTCGTCAAACTATTTTAACATGCTGAACCCCCGGAATCAAGCCGTATGAAAGAATTTCTTTTTCAGTTAGCTTGACGGAAACAACCACTTTTACGGTAAACTATGTTCGGTAATCTACATAAGACAAAACTGAATATGTCTTTAACGCAGATTGTTGTATGTTTTTTTTTTCCTTTTGGGGTAAGTGCTTGTTTTCTTGTTCACTGCAAGCGTATTATTAGTCGTTTTATTTGGTTCTGCTTTCTAATTAAAAGAAATAATAGAACAAGCTGTTGTGCTTTAATAGAACACAATATTTATATTAGAATTTTTGACATCCAACTCACAATATTTTAAATTCGGCGTTTATTTTGAACTTTTTAGTAGTGAAAAATGCGACAAAACATTGTAAATAAGATAAACCCCACATGCACAAACAAAATAAAACACTTCTAATATTTCGGCATCATTAAAACACTAGCGATGCTTACATCACATATTAAAAAAAAAAAAAAAAATGACATTCTCCACATCCATACCTCCCACAACATTATCCACTTTTAATTTGGTAGCCGACAGTTATATATAATTGTTGTGGTTGCATGAGCTCTGGGTCTGGGAGCCATTTTGAACATAAGCCATTTCTTGTAATACAAGCCATTTGTAATCGCAGAACTTAGGCAACAGAAACATTGATACAAGTCAGGACCACCGAGAAATGTGAAGCGTACAATTTTATTTATTTTATTTTAAATCTCTTCTGAAGTCGTCGCTAGAGTTTTAATTATGCCGCAATATTACAAGTGTCTCATTTCATAAAATAAAGGGCTTGTTCATGGTACAAGGATGATCCACAATTTCATGCAACAACAATGTATTTAATTTTCGAAAGACATTGCTTTTTTGGTCACAACAATAAAAAGGTAACCACAAATAAAATTTCAAACAATGGTGATAGACGGCCCCAATTTGCACGCCATCTTGGAAAAGGAAGATGGCGTACAAATTGGGGCTGTCTATAACCATTGTTTGACATTTTATTTGTGTTTATCCCTTTATTGTTGTGACCACGAAAGCAATGTCTATCGAAAATTAAATACGTTGTGGTTGCACGAACTTGAGATCGTTCCTTTTACAAGGAACAAGACCTTTATTTTATGAACCAAACTTATCCAAAAAGTAATCTGAAATTTGTGTCTCATTTCGTTTGTGAGTGAGACTTCTACCTTATTTATTTTGACCTTTCTCACTATTTGACATTTATTTTGCGTTATTCTGAACTCCTTTTGAAGTAAAGACTCTGAAAACCATGGAGTGGAAGGCTTTTCCTATATGCCGCTTTTCCCGGACGTACTTGACCCAATCCCCGTTGAGGTTTATGCAATGACTCCCCCCCCCCCCCCAAAAAAAAAAACTTGTAAAATTTTCATGCAGTATTCATAACTTAAAAGTTGGGGGTCAGATTAATCTAAAGATGTTGACAACTAAAGTTTAAAAAAAAATGTTTGCCTATTTGGGCAATCATTTTTAAAACATCTGAAAAATTTTGAATGATGTTATTATATATATTGTATTATAATGATGGGGACTTTCTGTGGTATTCTATCAAGTGTGTGACTACCACACACTACCAATCATTTTAAGCATGCATTTAAAAATATGAAACGTTTTAATGGTAGAGTCATTACAGTTTTTTTTTATTAATTATTTTTTTACTTTATTTTATTTATTTACAGTAAATCAAAGCATGGCGTGAGGAAATCTCCTGATCTGTGCCAATACATGGGAAAAACACAGAAAAAAATGCGCAAGAGAAAATGCAATCTTCAAAAATACATAAAACAGAATAAGAAACATCAAACGTGGGCGAAAAACCTCACAGAATTGGTAACAAAATTGGCAAAACGGAGCACAATTCTGGAATCAAAAGTTCAAAAAGAAAATTCGGCAGCGCAAACACTCAATTAGAGGCAATCCACAGTAATCAAAATCACCACAACTCCTTCCAAACATCACTCTCAACCTATACGAGAGCCTCAGTTTTTTTTTTTTTATTATTAAAAAGGTGCATTATGGGGTTGACACGTAAACTGAGCGGTAGCCAGTTAAGCAGTTTAGCACAAATAAATTTCAAACATTGTTTTCCAAAATGATTATTAACTTTTGGCAAAAGCAGTCTAAATCTTGCATCGGAAAAATTGTTAGTGTCAGTTGGGTAATGAGATTTTTGCGTAAGTATAAAGCTACAAAGTAGCAAAATTCAATTGAACAGGTAGAATTTCCCATCTTTTAAATAAAGGTGCTGAATGATCAATGTTGGGCTAGCAAACGACATTAAAGACGGAAAGCCGATGGCTCAACAAGAATTAAATAAAGCTAAATGCAAACCTATTTACGTTGCCCTTTGGGCTTATTTGTCAGACTGCCTGAGTGGGAAATCGAACCCATCAGATGGCCGTGTCAGTATGGCTCATCGGTAGGACCTCGGCTTTCGGTTTCAAAAGTCGTAGGTTCGATTCCCCGCTCAAGCAGTCTGATGTAGAAGTCCAAAAGGCGACGTAAATAGGATTGCATATGTGTATTTATTTAGCAAATGACATAATACGATCAACTTCTTTTGCAATACACATTTCTGAAGGAGCCGGGTAGTCTCTCTCACTACCCGAGTGGGCAACGTCCCCTTTCTAGCACCAGATCACATTCTTCAGACAAACACAAGCTGAACTCCGCCTCCGCTAGGCCACGATGACCAGTACTGTGAAGCTGTGTGAATTTATGGATTAGGCGAAAATGAAACTACTTTTCCGTGATCCTCTCTTATGGTGTGAGGGCTCATTTATTTGTTTTATTACGACGAGAAGAGTTATGCATAAATTTCAGAACAATGTACGCATTCACTTCTAACCGTACACCAAATTCATTGTCATATTCGTGGTAAATGAAATATTATTAGGGTCATAGCATAAAATACCGGTATTTGATTAATCTGGTTTAATAATAATAAAAAAAAAGACGAATGGGCTAATATCGTTTTGTTTAAGACAACCTGTATTTTTAAAAACCTTCTCTACACCAAATAACTTTCCGTTCGTGCAATGTGAAGAATTTAGACTTACAAGCCTCAGACGTAAGTTAACAGCCAGGTCTTAAATTAAATGTCGTTTGTTGTGTCCTGTGTACAAACACTCTCCATCCTAAACGTGGTTTGGTGTCCTTCCCTGCTTCGCCAGCGCCTCGCTTTGCATACTCTCCATAAATCTTTCTTTACGGCTTAAAATAAAACGGCCTGCGGCATGAGAAAAGCAAAAGTATTCGCCTTTCCGGGAAATGTGGGTTTCACAACCGGCTATTTCCCCCTAACATCTACCATCTCGCACTCAAGTTGCCCATGTCCAAATCGCGCTCTTGTTTCGTCGTGTAATATTGCATTTTCCAACCAGTCCAAGACGGTTTTCCTGTTCGCTAAACTGCGTTTTTGCCAAACACTTGAAATTTGAAAGTGGATTTTTCGTCCCAACACATTCTTGTTTTTTTTTTTTCCTTTTTCTTTTATTCCTTGGATTTCTATTTTTCTGTTCTTTTGTTTTTCCGGAACATAGAGTTTTGGCGAGGAACGAAAAAAAAATGTTCAGTTGGGAAAAAGCTCGAGCTCTTATCTACAAATGTATTTGCAAGATGAACTTTAAAGTATTTTGTAAGATTTTAGGGAATTTCAGACTCGGTTTCTGTTTCGAAATCTAAAG
>JAHWFP010123704.1:52157-79400 GCA_023313725.1 Lithobius niger | reverse complement strand
ATGAAATACTCTACATGGCTCTCCTCCAGCGCTCACGTGTAACTACCCCCTTGAGGTGTGACCAACAAATTATTGCAGATCGAGCTAAAAGCATGAAATTTGATACGTAAGTCATTCATAGCAGTACAAATATAACTAGATACGGAATCTCTTCGAGATACTCGCCAAGGCCACCTATCACCTCCCCCCCCCCCTCTACCTGAAGGCTGATGAACAAATTCTTGTGTAAAAGAATGAAATGTGTGCATGTCATTCTTAGGAGTACTAATCGAAATACATATGGAACTCCCACGAAATCTCCTTCCACCCTGTGGCCCCTCAGCATCCCCCTATGCCTGCCCCCTGAGGCTGATACCCGACAAATTCTTGCTGAACGTGCTAGCAGCATCGCATTACACTTACTAGTCATTCTTAGCAGTAGAAATCAAATCAGCCATGGATCCCCATGAAATACCACCAAATGATCTGCCAGCATCACCCTCTGTGCACATCCATGAAGAATCAATGACAAACATCTACGGAAAGCATGCATTGTAGGAGCCGAAAGCGAATGGAACCCCATGAGATATCCCCAAGACCCCCAGTGCCTCTCTATGTCCCTTCCATGAGGCTGATGATAAACAAATTCTAGTTTAATTGGTACTGCTAAGAATGACTTGTGTCCCAAATTTCATGCATTTAGATCTATCTGTAAAAATTTCTTGGATAATTTCTCAGGGAGGAGGCACAGGGGTGCGCTCGGGGTATCTCAAGTGGCTTCAATAGCTAGTTTAATTTGTACTGCAAAGAATAACTTATGCACGAAATTTCATGCTTTGAGCTCGATCGGCAAGATTTTGTTGGTCAAGCCTCAGGGAGTGGGGACATGGGCACGGGTGGCCTTGGAGGCTTATTTCTTAGGGATCCCACGGCTGGTTCGATTTGTACTGCTAAGAATTACTTGTGTAGCAATTTATGTTTTAGCGCGATCAGCAAGAATTTGTTGGTCACTAACCTCTTAGAGGTGAGTGTGGTGGGGGCGCAGGAATGGGCCTTAGGGGGTATCTCGAGGGTTTCAATAGCTAGTTTGATTTGTAAATGCATGCAGATGCAAACCTATTTACGTTGCCTTTTGGACTTGTGTGTCACACTGCCTGAGCGGGGAATCGAACCCACGACCTTTGAAACCAAAGGCCGAGGTCCTACCGCTGAGCGATATTGACAACGCCGTGTCAGTATGGCTCAGCGGTAGGACCTCGGCCTTTGGTTTCAAAGGTTGTGGATTCGATTCCCCACTGACGCAGTCTGACATATAAGTCCAAAAGGCAATGTAAATAGGTTTGCGTCTGTATTTATTTAGTTCGATTTGTGAGCTAATTAAGAATGACTGGTGTACCAAATTTCATGGCTTTTTAGCTCGATGTACATGATTAGCCCAAATTCTGGTCCGTAACAGCTATACTACACCTGGCGATCGAACTAATGAACCGATGTTCAAGTTTTATATCTTAAACGTAGGTGTGAACAAGACCTACAGTGTCCGCGGCCTATCTTGAGTTCTCCGCCTCGATTGTACGTTTTCAGTAGCAGAGTGCCTTGTTGATATCCAAGACGGTTACAAAAACCATGGCGGCTATCGATTAAAGCCACCCCATCCAGGAAGACGTAGCTGCTCACAAAATACTTGCAGGACTCAAGATACACCGCGCACACAATAGAGACTTTTGAATGCTATTTTAATGTGATTACAATATTCTTGTTGTTGTTCTTTTTTGTTGGGATATTTTGCTCTCACCTAGGGATCGAAACAAAAACAGATTTTCAGGGCCGTAGCCAGGAATTTTTCTATACCCCCGCACTAGAATAAAATTACGACTATCCCCACCAACCTAAAAATCCCATTATTCGCAATTAAACAACGCCCTCCCCACAAATTCAAATGAGTTAATATTAGAAGTGGAATTGTAAATAAAACGAGAAACAAAATTAAAGTAGTTAAATAGAATTTTATTTTCTTGGTTGCAACAGTATTTTTAAAACACTTTTTTTTTTCGTCAGGAATAATACAACCAAACGTGAAGTAGAAAATAGTAAAGGTCTCTGTGCTTCACAACTGTGAGGCCGATCAGGAAGGTGTTTCGTGACATTTCGAAAGAAGTTTTTTTTATTTTTTATTTAATACTGTAAGAAAGTAACGCATATGTGTTAACGTAACTAGTTTTATTTATTTATTGCTTTTATGTATCATATTTTAGTTGTTTTATTATTTTACATCAGTTATCTTTCTTAATTTTGGTAGACGTCCTCGAGTAGATTACTGGGCTTTAAGCGCAATAACAAACGAGTCATTTCAACGAAATAATCAACGCATTTTTAAAATTAACAATCAGCACGGTTTGTTTTGCCAGTTATAGACTACGCATTTCTTAACTCGCCTCCTGAAGCATGCATTTTCGAAATAAATTAGTCATTTTATCACGTCGGGCTTAAAATTTTGTTGCGAGTAAACAAGAAAATTATTAACTCATGCCAAACTCTTCAGCTTTGTGCAGAAAAAGGCAACTTTCATTCACTTACCAACAGTGACTAAACTGACTATCTCTCAGAGTCTGTAACATTCTGAGTTGCTCTCCCTGAAGCCTAATTAAATTTCCAACCACATTTTCAAATGAGCTGTTTTTTTCTCTTTCTTTTTACTTTGTATTTTTTTTTTGGGTGGGGGGGGGGGGGGGGGGCCGGAGGAGGAGGGAATTTTACGAGTTTTTATAGGAAGTGGAAAGCATGCTCTTTCATTAGAATCCTTAACGACCTTTCTAAGTTATGTAGTTCTCTGGAACTGAGCTCGAGTTTGTAAAACTCAACACCATAGTTCACTGTAAAAACCTCGTCGCGCTACGCAATCTTTGACATAAAATAAAACCTCCGCACGTGCGGGGGCTGTGGGGCACTAGTTATTCGTTATACAGGGAGAGTCAGAAGTCTGTATCAGGAGCCAGCATTTTGTAGCAATGAACATTCCTTCAGTAATAAGTTGGTAGCCTTGCAACGTGGTCTGTGGCTCTTTGACCAAGCGTGAGTGAATGACCTTGACATGTCCTGTCAAGGTCATCTCACTGCAAACTTCTAAACCATTCGTTCTAGGAAATCGTTGTAAATTAAAAAGGTGAAGAGAACCACAAACCAATGCCAAAGCAGAAAATAAAATTCACGTTAGACTAAACGTGAAAACAAATCATGTGCTCGCAGCTAATCAGAATGTTTATATCTGTAGTGGGGGGGGGGGAGGGGGGAAGACAGACTTTCCCTTTTAGGTACTACTGCGCATGTCTGCATTTCAACTCAGAGTTGAGCCCGTAACATCAATGCAATGTAATACTAACCTATTTAGTTCATTCCAGCCACATTGCCTGGAGGTATTTCGTCTGGCCTGACCTCCCTTGCGAAACTAGTAATAGCAACTAAAATAAAACCAGCTCATTCACTCAGTCTTCGAGGAACTATGCTAAGTTCTATCCTCGGCTGAGACCTTTAGCTAGGTTTTACATCTTCTGCTTTGTAGCTCTAGGTGCATTTAGTTCCATTTAGTAAGGTTGGCCTTTTGCATTGACCTGTCTTTTCCTTCCTCTCTCACAATATTTGTAAGGTTCTGGTATTGTATGTTATCACCTATCTTAGCAGCTTTAAGTGAGTGGCCTAAACTGTAAGCAAGAAGCCTTTTAGGTATAGGCGCCAATAACCTAAGTTAGTTATGCAATCATACCTTCCACCTTTTTTTTTTTTGTTTAATATGGCTCTGTACACAATAACGGAACAATTTGAAATAGTGGTCATTTACGGGGAATGCGGAAGGGATCTTACAACAACCGCTGCCAGATTCCATGCTCGTTTTCCACATCGCAGACCGAATCACTAACTAGTGCGAAAGGTTGTGAATCGGCTGCGGGACCAGGAAACTTCAGCGGTCGTCCGCGACCGCAGACAGCGACTGGTGAAGCAAACGCAGCAGCAATCATTGCGTATGCGTCACTCCATCAGCACACCAGTACTCGTGATATTGCGCATTATGCTGGTTACTCTCAGAGTTCGGTCGTCCGTGCGTTGAAGAGGTACCACTACGGTACTGCCTTGCCTATCACATTCACCTTCACCAGGGTCTGCAGCCAGGCGATACCGAACAACGTTATGACTATTGCAATTGGATGTTGAATAAACTTCGGGAGGTCTCAAATTTTCTGCATCTTGTTCTCTGGACTGTGATAGGCTAGCTGCCATGGGGTTGTAAACATTCACAACGCCCATTATTGGTCTCCAGTAAACCCTTATTCGGTCCGGGAAACAGAACACCAGAAACAATGAGGAACGTGTTTGGTGCGGACTGTACAATGGTCGGGTTTTAGGGCCAGTCTTCTACGACGGCTACCTCACAGCGGCACGTTACTTAGATATGATTTCGACAGCTGTAGTAGAGACGTTTAGGGAAGACCTGCCACTACACCTGATCCCGACACTTTGGATGCAACAGGATGGTGCACCGCCACATCATGGTGGAGCTGTTCATGAGTGGTTGAACGTGCACTTTCTAAACCAGTGGAACGACCGTGGTGGGCCAGTTGAATGGCCACCCAGATCATCCGACGTAACCCACTTGACTTTTTCTGCTGGGGTTACATTAAGACATGCGTGTACTTCACTGCATGTATGGAAACTTAAGGGAATAACAGCAGCATATTGGAAATGCATGTGCCTCTGTTGACGTCCTCTGCTCCAGGCAGTGTATGCAGCTCTAAGCAAACGACTGCAAAATTGCATTGTTGTTAACGGTGGCCACATTGAACAGTTTCAGTAGGCGCAACTTACGTTTGTTATCTTTGCCAAAATACATACTGTATTGAATAGTGCACTACATCATGTTTAGGCACTGTTTTAGACTATTAATTTGCATAGCGTATAGTGCTAAATATGCTTAATATGCTAATTTGCTTGGTGGCTGTAATCACGGCCGTGAGAACGTGACTACCATTGCCACTACAATGCACGTTACTGTAGGCACGCAGTCAGGTTACACGCAATTGTATCGTTACTTACAGTTGTTTGTTACAAATATTGCAGAATGTTCATTTTCGTTTCCAATCTCTGGGTGGGATACTTGCCTGCCTACCACGGTTTATACCACTATCTTTGGCTGACTGTAACTCCTTTACTTTTGCTCCGAATTTCATTCTGTTTATTTTTTATTTTTTGCTTTGGCATTGGTTTGTCGTTCTCTACACCTTTCTAATTTACAACGATTTTCTAGGACCTATAGTTTAGACGTTAGCAGTGAGATGACTTTGAGGCGACATGTCAAGGTCATTCACTCATGCATGGTCAAATAGCTCCGGACCACGTTGCAAGGCTACCAACTTATTACTGAAGGAATGTTCATTGCTACAAAATGCTGGCCCCTGATACGGACTTCTGACTCACCCTGTATATATATTTATGTAGTACTAGTCACATATTCATCATAGGAACGAGGCGTAACAAACAGTATTAAGGTTCTGCCCCAGTGAATGCCGGGACCAGTCGGCGCATTATAACTATAGTACTCAAAAAAATGCATACAACTTACAAGGAATTGTTAAAAGTCTTGATTTCACAGCGTACGCGTAAGTACCATTTATATGATTGAGTGCTCCTAGATCTTCGGCCTGTCTTTCTTTACTATGTTGAACAAGGAAACACCAACTCGTATGTGGTAACCAGCGCAGTTAATGTTTCGTCGTATGTCACAGAATTGCTTCAACTTGATTTTTCAATAGCATCATTGCTCTTAAACAGAGGCCGGTGGTAGTCTGTATTGAACGTGCTAAATTATGGGACATAACGACTGCTGGTAAAGGCGTATACACAACTGACTTCCTCGTAGTAAAACGTGCTGTCGCATCAACACACGTCTTCGTCGAATGCGAATGAATCACGCGCGGAAGGTTTTATAGAACCTGTTGCGGAATCACAATATTTGGAACGACCCATTCGCTTTGGGAAGGTGGGGGACGGATAGTCATTCAACTGTTGCACGCCAACACTGTCTACGTGCTGCAGTAAGGACGCTTTTTCTCCGTAATAGCCGAATGACTCGTGCCGGAAGAGAAGGGACCGCACATGGCCTCGTGGTCATGTCGACTGTGATCCCAAGTATTTCCTAGTCAAATTGTCACGCTGAGCCAGGGGCGGCTGTACGACGAGGAGGCCGGTCAATGTAATCCTGCTGTCTTTTGTTTCTTATCGTTCATTATTAAACACAAAATGAGCCTTTAATTCCCTCGCGTGTAAAGTTAATCCTGGATTACAAAACAGGAATACTGGTGTGCCTCCGGTTGCATTTTTGTCATTAACTTCATGCAGGGTGGCCTATAAAAATACAGGAAAAGAAGATGGTAGATGTTTTATTTATTAATATTTACACAGTCTGATAAATTAAATCTGTTAAGAAAACTTCACATTTTGTATCTGCAATAATGATTTCAGTCCCGCAGCATTTCAAAGATGGCCCGAATTTTCAGTTTGTATTGTATTGTATTGTATTTATTCCAAGGGCCTCGGCTTTTCGCCACATGCCCTAATACAGAATCTAAACTAGACCAGAACTACAGTTCAGTTTTCAAACATTTACAACATCGCGTATGCAACAAAGGAGTAGCGTGAGGTTCGTAAACAATTTCCAAGCTTCCATATTCCAACACGAACATAAATAATTGTACGGAAATAATTGTAGGGCTTTTAGGTCGTCCCAGTGACAGATGGTACAACAGGGAATTTATAGAGATTCCGCGAAAGTGTGGAAGAAGTCCAGGAATTCAGCCATAGTCCAGTACAAATAACCTAAAAAATGAGTTAACCGAAATATTTAGTGCGAAAGGCAGATTCGTACGAAATATATTTGGAATGACTATGAGATACCACTGTTAAAATGCAACCAAAAGCAACCTTGGGGAACCCTCTGAAAATGGCGGCCATCTTGGAAAAATGGCGACACGAAAACGTTTTTTAAAAATAATTTCCATGAAAATGGCTGCCTGCATGACGTAAATGTATCAGCACAGACTTAAAGATAATTAAATTCTATACCAAAAAAGTTGGTGTTATAAGTCTGTAGAATGAACGGTTACAAAGTTATGACCGATTATATATAATCCAATTTGATGCCAGCTTGGAAAAATATCAGCAAAACATATGTATTTTTTCCTCAGTTCCCCCAAAATGATGTGTTCGGTGTCTTTCCGTACGTTCATTGGATCAAAATATTTAATCGCAATAAATTCATGTCACTGCAGTAACTAATGCGCAATGCTTTGAGCGGAATTCGCCCTGATAGTGTCCTAATTGCGACCATTGTTGTAAACATGTAGAGGTTTCAGGCTGGATTGATACTTGGGTGGTTGACTGCCTGGGAATCTGGCTGTTGCAGACATAGGGCCTTAGGGCTTCGGGCAGATGACCAGGAGTGGTTAACGCTCGTTAAACCCCTTGAAACCCCTTTGAGGTTTCAGGCCCAAATTGATGGAATTGTTCACTTACTGTGAAAAGCACGAAATTTTGTGTGCGTGATCATGAAGGGAAAAATATAGCTGTGATAGCAATTTCATGAAGGGGTGATTTACAACCCCCCCCCCCCCCCCCAATAACGGTTTTTTTTTTTAGCTCTAACTCCTTAACCGTCAACATATCAAAATTATAATGAGAAGCAAAAACATTCAGCACACAATTCTGGACAAGAAAGGTGCTATACATATTTAAGGGGAAAAAACCATTTTATCCCAAAATTGTATTTCAAGTTTACCCACTTAATTTGCACGAGTGCTCCATTGTTCAATTGGTTATTATAGTGACCTTCAGTTTCAAAGTGCTATGGCGAGCTTTGTAATGGCTCGAAATGGACATGCTCAAGATTTTCTTAAAGGTGGAAATCTATTCTTTCCTTCAATCCTAACCGAAATTGTTTAATTTAGATAGGGACCGTCCTACGCCATTTTAAGGAGATGAGGTAACAACATAGCAGCGAAAGCGTGATTTTCGATTTCAAAGTGGTCTTGCGAGCTTTCTAATAGCCTGAAATGGACATGCTTAGGATATTCTGAAAGGTGGGAATATATTCTTTCCATCAATCCTAACCTAAATTGTTTAGCTTAGATAAGAACCGTGGTACAGATATTTACAGGTGAAGTGGTAATGGCGTAGCGGCGAAAGCATAGGGTTATTTTGTTTTCATAGTGCTCTTGCAGTCTTTCTAATAGCCCGAAATAGACATGCTTAGGATATTCTGAAAAGTGGAGATACATTATTTTCATCAATCCTAATCGACATTTTTTATCTCAGATAGGGAGTGTCCTACGCCCACTGTAATTAGTGTAGCGGCTAATTTCGATTACTTAGTGCCATTGTAGTGCTCATATTTTATATTTGTATCTTAGCTAAACAATTTTGGTTAGGATTGGTGGAAAGAGTACATCCCCACTTTTCAGAAAATCTTAAGCAAGTCCATTTCGGGATATTAGAGGGCTTGCAAGACCACTTTGAATTTGAAAGTCACCATTCTCCTTCGCCGCTACGTCATTACATCTTCACATTTAAATGAATGTAGGGCGGTCATTATTTAGGTCAAACCATTTTCGTTATGATTGATGGAAAGAATAGATCCTACGATATCCATTTCTCTTAGAATATCCTAGGATTGTCCATTTCAGGCTATTAGAAAGCTTGCAAGAGTATTTAGAAATAGAAAATCACCAAACGCTCTTGCCGCCACGCCATTACTGCTTCACCTTTAAGTGACCGTAGAACGGTCCCAAGTTAAACAATTTCGGTTAGAATTGATGGAAAGAATCGATCCTCACCTGTTAGAAAAACCTAAGCATGTCCATTTCGCTATTAGAAATATCGCAAGAGTACTTTGAAACCGAAGGTCACTATAACAACCATTTGAACAATGGAGCGCTCGGTGCATATTAAGGGGAGGGTTGAACTTGAAGTTTTGTATATCACCTTTCTTGTCCAGAATCGTGTGTTGAACGGTTTTGCTTCACATGATATTTTTGATTTGTTGTCAGTTAAGGAGTTACAGACAAAAAAAAAACCGTTATGGGGAGGGGGAGGGGGAGTGGCAACCTGGACCACTGCACTGTGACTGAGGTTGGCGCTAATGACCAAGTTGTCGATGCGCCATTAAGCCTCAATTCCCCCCCCCCTTCTCCCCCTCATCGTCCTGGGGGGGGGGGAGGGGAGGGGCGGTTGTTTGAACTTGCTATCATACCTATTTTTTCCCTTCATGAGCATCCATACCAAATTTCATGCCTTTCACAGTAAGTGAACTTTCCATAAATTAGGACCCTAAGTCATCCTAAATGATTAAAACAATGGTCGGATTTAGTACAATATATAAGGACGAATTCCGCCCAGACCATTGTACACTAGTTACTGCAGTCACATGAATGTATTGCGACCGTAAGCGCTCAAAGTTCAGCAGCAACAATTAAATTTTATCGTTACAATTAAAAGTGACGTTTTTTTTTCATTCTTCGTGCACGTGTGATGTCTTATTTATTAGCACGGCCTGCAGGCAGTGCTTATTAGAGTTCGTTTGCGCACGACAATTTTCAAAAACTGGACTGGAGGCGGAGGAGGAGCGGCTAACAATCAAAATGTTACAATGCTACAACATGTAACAATGGTGCAACAATACGCGAGGCGCAGCAGATCGGATTATAGCTCACTCGAACAAAATGCAACGATGCTCGGGCGCGGTGAAAGTAACATTGTCGTGGTTTCTTCTTTATTACCGTTTTAACTCGTTGCCGAGAACCAAAATGAAATTGTCTTGATTTTCGCTTAAATCCTTCAGTTTTAAAACATAGGGCGTCAAGTCTTTAATTTTGCGGCCTCAAAATTTGTGCGGCCGACATGGCTGAATGACTTATTTTCTTCTTCAATGCGGGCTTCGGGAAGCCAGTTGAATTGTTTCTGCGATTGTTTGCATGATACTGCATCTGCTGCAACAATACAGAATCCACTATCCATCGAGCTGATACATGCTAAATCTAGACACACGCTAGTGTGTTGCCATCAAATAATGAACTTAGACCAAAGCTTGGGCAGAACCTGAACAGAAATACGCATTTCTAATGTTCCGTTTATGGACATACCATACACAACATAGACCAAATCGTACCACTTTCAATAAATAGGACGCGACAAAAGCCAACAAATTAACTAAACAAAAAACGGCTTCGCCGTTTAGAAAAAAAAACATTAATGCTCGTATCTCACAGCCGTGAAGGTACAGGAATAAAAAAGGATTAGAGTTCACTCGAACGCAACGAACTATAATTTGTACTCCAATTCGCAAAACGTAAACCCACATACACACACAAAATAGACGCCATAAACAGCAAAACGCTACAAAATTGAAAGGTAAAAATGCATTCACAAAATGAACACAAATTATAGTTCGTTGCGTTCGAGTGAACTCTAATCCGTTTTTATTCGTGTACCTTCATCGCTGTGAGTATGGTGATACGAGCTCTAATGTTTTTTTTTCTCTAAACGTCGAAGCCGTTTTTTGCTCAGTTAATTAATTTATTTATTTAATCTTACAGGAGTCTATCAACTCAACGCTATGCACTCCTTCTACAAGCTTACTGTATCTTACACCTAAACTTAAAACTATGCATAGTACCAAACAACATCTGAGAACAACAGTCTTCTAACACCACCACAGTCCTTTTCCGAGTCTACTCCAGGAAACGCCTAGTGGCTGCACAAAACCCCAGAACTGTCCGGAGACCGACCCTGTGCTCCTGGCACCAAGCGGAACACCCAAAACGTCCATAAGGTCGCCGAAACTGTGCCCATCGTCTACACTCTAACAAGAAATGCCTCATAGTCACAATTCTTGGTGCACGTGTTATGTATTTCAAACTTTCATCGAAAACAGTTCATACTTGATGGGTAAAATGAAACATCCCGTGTTTCAGCTATACCCGTATAGTTTAAAACCAACTAAGCTACATTCTTAGCCTCGAAATTGGCAGCTATTAACGATAAAATAGCTTACATTGCTTCTAGAATTAGGCTTTCTGAGCTGAGCTGAATTGTTTCAAAGTAAGCAGCAACAATCATTGCGTGCGCTGCCGTTCTTACTCAAAGGGTTTCAAAGGGTTTAACGAGCGTTAACCACTCGGTAAATTAAAAACAATTATAATTGCAACAATTATAACGACAATGAACCTCCTTTTGTTGTGGAGTGTGCCATTGTCGACGGTTTGAATTTCGCTGATGAGCGGAGTTACTTGCTTACTGAATGCTGGGTTTCTTAGTGATTGGATTTTTTTAGACTTCAGTCAAACTTCATTGTGACTTTTCCGGGTCTACACCAAGACATCCGCGGGAATGTTCCGATTTCCGGCCAGGGAAGGATGACAAGGGCGAGAAAGAAGGGTTGGAAGCAGACTGTCAAATTTCGGGGGGGGGGGGGGCGCCGATAAACGTTTTCTGGAAGTACTGAGAATTACAACAGTGAACGTATTTCGTTTTCACTAAGTGGGAGGAAGCGATACAAGTACAAAATGTAAGCTAAAAATCCTAAAGTTTGAGCCGTGTGTTCAAAGTTTGTCAAAGACTTTTCCCATGACGAATCACGCAGACCGAATCCTTACATAATCCTAATAGTAACAGAATCCTACTAAACCGTTTGCATCAAATTAATATGCCGTAAGTTTGGTTTTCGCACTGGCGCCAGGAGGGTTGGGGAGGGGGGGCATGTAAGGGAATCTGCCTTCCTTCTCCCTCCCCCCACCCCACCGTAACCAAACCGAACAAAACAGAAAAATAAACCATTTTTTTTTTTTAGAAGTAACGTGATCATAACATAAATAAATTCCCCGAGAATATGTGAAAATGTCCACTCCAGAAACCGGATACGGCGGTGATGTACCGTAAGAGCACTTCCCGAGACTTCAATTGGTTTTTTTAAGTCCCTCCGTAAATTTTTTCCTTAACTGCTCTATAAACAGGCGTTCGTGACTTGGCACCCTCGGACTCTCACTGTATCTGTTTCGTGTCACTGCAGCCAAATGGTACAACCACAAAGTAGTAAAAAGAAGAAAAAATTAAATTCCAACGCTCACCACTTTGTGAGGGCATCAGGGGTTGGCAAGCACAGCTGAAAGATCAGACTGGTCCGTTCCAAGGACGTGGGTTGAAACACCGCCACCAATCAAAACATGGGACTTGAAAATGTCGTGTGATTAAATATCGTCTGAAGGCAGTGAAAAGGGATAAATTTCTGATTAGGGGCAGCGAAATTTCTCTTCGTCGTAGTATAAATTCATGGTGTTCAACACGGAGATGTCTGGAAATGATGGTTTACTTCTTGGATTAACAAATTGCATTTTACAAAATGATTGACAAACAAAACTCTTGCCTACCGAACAAAATGAATTTTTCCGTGAGTCGTCGTGTTGCGATACGACCGCCTTCAACGAATTTCATTTGGAGCAAAAACCAGTCTTATTTATCAGAAGGCTCCCGCAAATTCATCTGTAACATTCACTTCACGTCGAACACACGTGCTTGTTAGGGCGCTATTGCAGCTAGGGCGCTTCGCAGCTAGAAGCTAGAAATCCTCTGAAATTACAACATAGCGGCGGTTTGAGCTCTTCCGTCTCAAAAAGAATGTAAGTTCAAAAGCGGCTGGGAAATTATTTCGTCAGGAGGAATTCTTCATCTTATGGTCACAGAGTATAAGACTGCAAGTATTTATTTAAACAATGTGTGAGTCAGGTAATCCAAGTAGCGTTGTTACCATGGCAATGACACCTTTGCCATCGTGATTAAGTTCAAGCTGCGAGAATGCAACGACGAGTAGTTGCATAAACCCTCCCTTACTCATGGTATTGTAGCCACCTCACGTTCTTGCCGTGTGCAACTGTCTTTTTCCCACCGTTCAAGCCGAACGTGTTAATTAGCATAATTAAATTGTTATCTCTGGAAGTGACTTATCACAAGACAAGCACATGATCGCGCAACAAGAAGGCCCAGGATTGATCACAGCTCAAATCCCATTGGCACACATTCTACGCTTTGAAAAATGATATGTGAGCCCTCCAGTTCTTAGCTTCATCTAATTCTCCACACGCCGGCCCAGGGTAGAATATACAGGTAGTGCCATTCTTTCTCTGACAACGCTAAACGTTTGGATGAAACTAGTAGCTTCTTTCAATGATTTACCGCCAGAGGGCACTATCGTCAAGTAACAGGAAGTACAAAGCATCATGGGACTCGAAACTATTTAGCGTCACTAAATCAAATTGATCACGATAAGAATATAATAAAACTATCATATGCCACATTAAAATAATTTTAAGATAAATCAGAACTGTCTGACCAATATTCAGTTTTAAAACGGGTTGTAGTTACGAGTGGCGCTAAATATAACGCATGGTTTTGTGCAAGGTTAATTAAATATACTATTAGTATTAAAAAAACGCTTAAGCGTATAAAATTTCTTAAGCCTTTTCTTAAGCCTTAAAAAACTTAAAGCCCTAAAGGAACAGATATTAGAAAAAGACAGGTAAGCCATGAGCGTCGCACTAATACGTGTAAAAGAATCTCCAGCGACCCAAAAAACAAGCTGGAGCCTCTTATAGCACGTATTACTGCGACGCTGATGGCTTACATGTCTTTTTCTAATATCTGTTCCTTTAGGGCTTTAAGTTTTTTAAGGCTTACATCCGTATTTTATACGCTTAAACGTTTTTTAATACTAATATCCCTTATTTTTTCTTGTTTTAGCAAGAATAACACAGAAAAGAACACTGTAATCACTTTAAAATAACTGTTATAAGAGAGTCTTTTCCATGGCTGATTCGTTTTATGCTGCTAAGAATGACTTTTGCACCCAATTTCATGTTTTTAGCTTGATCTATAAGAATTTGTTGCCCAAACCCCTGGGAGGCATCACGAGGAGGTTCTGGGGTGGGAGGGGGGTGGGGGGGGGAGGGACACTGAAGGCACTTTGGGGTATTTCATAGGGGTCCTTGGCTGGTTCGATTTTTACTGTTAACAAAGACTTGTGCACCAAATTTATGTTTTCTGCAAAATTTCTGCAAAAATTTGTTACTCCACTTAATTATTTCTGCCCAGTGCTCTACAATAATAATAGCTCTGCTGATGCGAATACTGCAGTAACATCAAAGTCGGGTGCAAAAGGCCCTGGTCGGTGTTAATACCTACATTTTAAGCTATACAAATTGAAAATTGGTTCATTGGTTCGATCTCTTGGTAAGAGCAAAATTTCTAGCCCATTTGGCTTTCCGTGTCAAGAATATTGTAGTTACATTAAAATAGCATGCGAAAGACCCTAGGCCTTGTCCATACCTACGTTTTAAGCTATAGAACTCTAAGATCGGTTCAGTGGTTCGACCTCCAAGTGAGGACAAAGAGTACATTAATGATTTCTACCCAGTGGTCTGCAATAATAATTGCTCTGCCGACTAGAATACTGCAGTCACATCAAAATCGGGTTCAAAAGGCCCTGGTCGGTGTTAATACCTACATTTTAAGCTATACAAATTGAAAATCGGTTCATTGGTTCGATATCTAGGTGACAGCAAAAGTTTTAGCCCATTTGGCTTTCCGTGTCAATAATATTGTAGTTACATAAAATAGCCTGCGAAAGGCCCTAGGCCTTGTCCATACCTACGTTTTAAGCTATAGAACTTGAAAATCGGTTCAGTGGTTCGGTCTCCAGGTGAGGGCAAAGAGTCCCAAACAGCAACAACAACAACAAGCCGTTGATCCGTTCTGGAGCCGTTGATCGAAGCAGGTATTATTATTACCATGTTTTCAGAAAAGCGTCACTTACCTACTTATCTACCCTGCTCCGGCCAAAGACGCCGAAAAAACTTATACTGCCACTAGGAGGGTTACTTAAATCACAGCTGCCACCGGTGACAAATTCACCCTATCCAGCCTTGGTCCTGAAGGCGTTCTACAGGTTTTTACTTCGGATTTAGCCTTAAAAACTCTTCTCATTTCTCCATACAAAGCACGGGTGTACTGGGGCTTAATTTCAGTTTAAATAGCTGTTAAGTTAAGCATTTAACTCGTCGTCATTGTAATGTAACCTTAGATACAATCAATTAAGAAGTGGTCTTGCCATACGTGCAATAAAAGAGATATACTAGGTGTTGATATTTAAGTGGTTGAAGAGGCAGCACCTGACAAGTATTAATATATTGACAAGGGCTGCCTCAGTACATACAGGGTGGTCAAAAAGTCTGGTCGCAGCAAACACCTCAGGAAGTATTGGTCGTAGAAAGGTAAGGTTGACATGCTGAAGTATGTGACATGTGACGAGTCCCATGGCATCAACCGGACTGACCTTGAATCACCCTATCAAGATCATTAAATTTTTATTTTTGCAACCCTAAGAGATCTTCTTACATTATAAACCAAAGTCTCATGGCAGAAATGAAGCAACCGCAACGACCCCCGGAAGGGGGGGAACAATGAAAACGTGCGAGTGTGTCAATTCTTTGGCATGAAGTTGAAACTGGGACGTTGTTGCCCTGAAAAGAAGTTGAAATTGACACATTGTTGCCTTGACTAACAATTTGCTTTAACCATTATCCTTCTAACTAAACACCGTGGTAATCTCAAGGGCAAGTATTACATGACGTGATACACACTTCTTTTTCACACGGTACGCGTTACTTAAGCCACAGCGAAAGACTGGGAGTGGGGGGGGGGGGGGGAGTGAGCTGTTACCATTACGCATACGATTACGCATTAACTGAACCTAGAAAACAACAAACAAACAAGCACGAGACCCGGGAGCCGGGTACGTGTTCAACTACGTATAGCAAAGAGGAGAAAGGGAAGGAAACCAAGAGGAGAGGGAGAGGACGGGATAAAAGGAGGAGGGGAGAGGGGAGGGAGAGGATTGGTGGAAAGGGGGAGTGTTACACAAACAAAAATCGACTGTTGCAGTGAACGATCAGGCAGCACCGAGCAAATACTGGGAAACAACCACGGGTCAAACAAATCCCCGGGCGAAGCCAGGTACGATGCTAGTACGACATAAAAGTCAATTGCAGAGTTGTGCGGGCTGACAAAATAAACCTCATACAGAAAGCAGAACTGAAATAGCTTCATAATTATAAATAAATAAATACAATTTACCACCAACACGTGGAAGGACTGCGGAAGGGCGCTGAACCACTAACACCGAGCCTAGATTTAAAGGAACAATAAAGAAAGACCTATAAAATTTCTATGAGTGGGCGTTTCAAAAAAACTGTTAGGTTTTCGAGCATTAACATACGACAGAATCCATGCACTGTGGACTGTTCAACAGTTGATTCCTTGAGAGCATTCCAAACTTTCACAACACGTACGGAGAAAAAGTTCTTGCGGCAGTTTGTACGTGCAGCCTGTACATCAAGTTTCCAAGAATGACCACGCGTGTACATCCTACCTGGGGCTAAGTCGAAGAAAGGTAGATTTACATCAATCAATCCTCTCAGAATTTTGTAAGTGAGAATTAGGTCAAATCTGATTTGACGAAGTTCAAGTAATTCAAGCCCAGTCCTGGCCAAACGTTCGCCATAGTTAAGATCCCGTAGACCAGGTAGGCGTTTCGTAAACTTACGTTGTACCGATTCGATGAGATCAATGTCCCCCAATTGATCCGGAGACCAAACCGGGGTAGCATATTCAAGGAGTGGTCTCACAAACACCTTGAACGCCCAAACCTTGATGTGAACGCTGCCAGACGTGAAGCATTTATTTACAATGGCAGAACGTTGGAAGGCCAGAGCGCACAATGAAGTGAGGATTTTAAGTTTTTAGTAAACCAGACCCCGAGGTCCTTTACCTCATAGGTAGGCTGGAGGGCCGTCGATTCGAGGTAATATAAGGGGCAGCAGTTCAGATTGCCAATGTGGAAAGTAAAGCATTTAGAGATAGAGAGAGGTAACTGCCATGTCGTTGCCCACGAGGCCACATTTCGAATTTCAGAGTCCAGTGCGAATGAATCAATAGTAGTTAAGTTTTCTGCTCCAATCTTAATGTCATCCGCAAATTTGAATCCATACGTCTGTTCATTAATAAATTTTAAATCATTAAGGTAAATTACAAACAAAATGGGGCCCAAAACAGATCCCTGTGGAACACCACAAGTTACCATTTTACTGTCTGAAAGGATATTTTTAACTTTTACCCGTTGTGATCGGTTAAGTAAGAAAGCCGAAATCCACTTTGCCAAATCCCCCACAATACCGTACGCCGTTAATTTTAGAAGAAGTTTACGGTGAATTACCGATTCAAAGGCCTTTTTGAAATCAAAATAAATAGTATCTGAAACAATTCCAATATCCAGAGCAGAGGTCCAATGGTCAAGCACAGTAAGTAGTTGGTGGGTAGCTGATCTCCGGGGTAGAAAGCCAAATTGGTCTTGGACAATAATAGATAGTTTACCAAGATGATCAAGAATTTTATCGCGAATTATAGACTCCATAATTTTACAGGCCACACTGGTCAAGGCAATAGGGCGATAGTTTAACGGGTCCGAGGCAGACCCTTTTTTAAAAACAGGGGTGACAATGGCCGTTCGCCAAATATCTGGGATGCAGCCTACAGTATATGATAGCTGGAAAAGTTTATAAAGTGGGTAGCTAATTATGTTTACCAGTTGCCTCAAGAGAAAGGCTGATAGACCATCTGGTCCACAGGATTTACTTGGTCTAAGTTTTAATATTGCTTTAATCACCAAGTTCTCCGAGAAGGAAACCTTGGGACAAGCACATGGTGCAGGCAGCGAAGCATCCAGTGGTAGGTCTTGTCTACCGTCATCGATAATGATGTTAGAAGCAAAAATATTGCTTAATAATTTTGCCTTTTCGTAATTTTCCGTCTCATAGGAGTTACCGGACTTAAGTGGCGGAATGGAACGTGATGCAGATGTTTTATGACGGTAAAGTTTAAACAGAGCTGAACTATTTCCTTCTCTGATAGCAGTCAACTCACGAGAACTGTGCCATGATTCAGTGTAGTTTGAATATTTCTTGCAGATATTATTATATGCAAGTTTATTATCAGTACTGGGGTTAGATTTCAGGAGTTTCCATAACTTAAGCTTTTGGGATCGGAGTTTAATAATAAATTTAGGCAGTTTTGTTTGAGCAACAGGTTTAGAAGGGGATTTCTCACGACACAGCTGCATGTGCCCCCGAAGAATATTTAGAAAACAGTTCCAGGCGAGATTTATTTCGAAATGTGTGTTAAAAATTAGACTGTCCCAATCGATGGGTGAAAGTGAGTTTTTGAGGTGTTGTAAATTTAGCTTTCCAATTTTCCCTTCCTCACAGGAATTGACTGGTGAATTTTTTACCGGATTTGAGAGGTTTAAATTAAAACTAACCTGACAGTGGTCACTATTACCAAAATGAGCCCCCACCTGCAGTCCAAAAACGAGCCTATCATCGTCACAAAAGACAAGATCTAGAATGCTATCTCCCCTCGTAGGTTCATCAACTAACTGTCGCAGACCCAGTGGTGCAATTTGATCAAGGAACAGTTTATGGTGACAATTGCTTGTCCAATTAAGGTTCCAGTCCACAGTGCAAAGATTAAAGTCGCCAAGAAGAATGCAAGAATGTAATGGATTCACAGAATGGGTAATAAAATCACAGAGCGAAAAAATAGCCGTATCATCATAATGTTTGGCAAGTAGCCTAAAATAAAGGTTATATTCCACCTTGGCAAGACAAACAGCAGACCTTCAGCATCCCTAACCACATCCACAACAACTGGGATATTCTTACGATGCAACAAGAGGAGACCACCACCCCTACTCCCACGGTCGCGCCGGATCACGGAATATTTTTGGGAGTCCACCAACATACCATCAGTAAAGGTAGGGTGGAGCCACGTCTCAACAACAAAGATAAAATCATAAATTACAGGAGCTAAGAACAAAACAAGAACGCCATTGCTCTGAAGCAAACTTTGCTTGCTGTATTAATGCTCAAGGCTGATTTACCTTTAATCACGTAGTAGAGTTTTATACGCTTTCACCATGATTCCATAATTATGAAATGACTTTCAGCGGTACTCCACTTATGCTAATAGTGCGTGCTGCAATAAGTATTGGATGAGTCTACTGGGGAAAAAGGGGTACGCATTGGTTGCTTACGCTTTTGTTAGCTTTCTGTATGAGGTTTATTTTGTGTCAGCCCGCACAACTTTGCAATTGACTTTTATGTTGTGTAAAGTTTCAAAAATACAAATTGAATGACCTTGATAGGGTGATTCAAGGTCATTCCCGTTGATACAATGGGATTCGCCACATGTGACACATTTCAGCATAGAACCTTATACCTTTCTACGACCAATACTTCCCGAAATGTTTGCTGCGACCAGACTTATTGACCACCCTGTATACTTGTTTATTAGCCATATATAAATAGACATAAATCGCTGGAAATAATATTAAGGAAAATTGGAAATTAGCCGACAGCGAAAATTATACAATAGAATAACGTATAGTTCAGTAAGCCACCTTTATGCACTTACGTTCGAATCCGGGTCATGCCACTCCGACGAAACGTAGTGCATAAAGGTGGCTTACTGAACTACGTTATTTCTAGTGTATAATTTTCGCTGTTGGCTAATTTCCAATTTTCCTTAATATTAGCCACTTAGCATCCCTAGTTGGTGTGCATACAAACAGTGCATAATTAAATGAGGCAGGTAGTGTATTTAATCAATACAGTACACGAATGATACTCACAGGTAAGGGTAGAGACCAAATACACTACAGCTTCCAAAAAGTTCAAAAAAGGAAAATATATCCACAGAACGTTTATTTAATTATAAAATGTTTTTGATGATCCTTTTTTGAACTGCTTGGAACACTTTATCGCAGCACAAGACTAAACCATGACCAGAACACCCGTAGTATAGAGCAGCGTCATGTGACGTCATATTGGCTACAAGAGAGATAACTGCAAGGTGCACTAGATTAAAATGGAGGGTGAAACAACGGCACTTCTAGTCATGGCAGTGCTTTGAGAGCAGATTTCATAGGCTTAAAAAAACGTGGTTGTCTTCAATCCCTTATGCTGCTAGGTTGTAATTGGAAAATAAATATTCCACTTGCTTTAAAATGTCAGCAACTGCCAACAAATCGACAAAAATCGCGCATTTTAGGCCTAAGAAATCCACTCTTAACAGCATTGTCTTCCGTAAGACGCCCTTCTTTTCCCCCTCCAGTGACCCTTGCAGCTATCCCAGTTACCGGCTCCACCATAGAGTTATATACAATAATACAACGTTGAGTCACTGCCCTATACTTTAACGTTTTTAACCAGTGCATATTTTCCTGCCACCAACATGGCCGCTTCCCGTCTGTCAATCAGCGGATGTGATGTAACGTTACACACTGTCTAGAGTGTTATTATTGCAAGGTCTTTGGACTGACACGGTTGTTACAATCTGTTGTTTTCACACAACACGGCAGATATCTTGCCTACGCACGCCTACGTTTCATTTCAGTGCAAACTAGAGTAGTCGAAACACTGTCAAGCTTCGGGTTTACGACACGACAGAAGACCGTGACCCACGTCCTGCCATAACGTCACCACGAAGAGATGTTCGTATGTGAAACAGGCGTTCGTGTTGCCTTACGAACAACTGCTGTGATACGTCATTTGAAAACGACGGTAGACGTATGATCCAATTTCCAATAATAACTGTGATACTACATCGATATATCTATTTCGCTTGGGCCAGAGCCCAGGGCTCTCTCTACAGTACTGGCCGAATCTTGGATGAAAAATACCATTATGAGACTGGGTTGACAATATGGCCGTCGAAAGTGCCGCGATTGATTTGTCTAGTTGCCTCATTTTTTCAACCGAGGGCGACAACCTCCGTACAAATTGCCAACGAAGGTGCTGCTTTTTTTTTTTGCAAACGCAGAAAAATAGCTTAACTCTGGATGAATGATATTTTTAAAACTATTTTAAAACTCTTTTAAAACTATTTTAAAATACTTTTATAGATAATAAAAATTTGCCACCAAAATCTACTTAAAAATTTAAGTTATTATTTTGAAAACCGTCACTAGTTACCAATAGACGTCGCGTTTCTCCGTACAAAGGTACGGCCTCGAAGAACAGACCTCGACAAAATGAACCAGACGTGTCGGCCATTTTGTCTATCCCCCTAATATCGTTGTAGAGCGGACCAGTTAGTTTACTGGCAATGGCCGGAGTGTAGAGCAGTGACAATAACGTTATATTTTTATGCTGGAGCCAGTAATTGGGCTAGCTGCAAGGTGCACTGGAGGGGGAAAAGAAGGGCGTCTTCCTTCATCCAATGCTGTAAGAGCGGAGCTTAGGCCTAAAACACCTGATTTTTGTCGATCTATTCGCAGTTGCTGACATTTTTAGCAAGTGGAATCTTTCCTCTTCCGATTTTCAACCGCGCAGCGTATCTCGGCGAAAAACGTATCTCACAGCAGTGGCTTGACTGGAAGTGCCATTGTTGCTACCTCCATTTTTATTTAGTGCCCCTTGTAGATACCTCGCCATGCTACTGTAGCCTCATAGCCAATATGACGTTATGGTCGCTGCTCTATAGGAGAGCGTCATAAAGGGGAAACAGTCACTATGACAACCAATCCAAATGCAGTACATTAAAGCGTGTCGCACAGTATTCCGTTCAGTTCCGTCACGTCGCGTCGCAGGCTGTGAAATGTCTGTTTGGATTAAAACTTAAAAGCATATAAAATAGAGGAGCCACGTATGCTGCTCCGTCCCGTTCCGTGACGACCCGTCGGCTGATGAACGGGATTGTCGAAGCAAAATCCTTTCAGTCAAAAACTGATGGTATCGGAGAAGTGTACGCGCCTGCCGTCAGTCGACGACCTTAGTCGTCCGTCACGCGCCTTCGCACTAAGCCTTTCCCCTATTAAATACAGATGCGAGCCTATTTCAGTTACCTTCTGGACTTTCATCATGCCCGAGCGTAAAGAATTAAGTAATAGATATCCATGAATCTCAGGCGATTTAACGGCTATAATTGCTCGCGAGCAAGAAACGGCTGGTCCAATATCGAGGGGGTGGAGGGAAACACGAGTGCACGAAGCGCACGAGTTTTTTCCTTCAGCCCCGAGATTATAGGACTAGCCGTTTCGAGCTCAAGAGCAATTATAGCCATTAAATCGCCTATGATTCACGGATATGTGTTTTAATGCTAAAGTGTGACGTAAAGCTAATTTATCGTCTTAGTCGAGTTTTTTAAAGATTATTGTATCAAGAATTTAAGATTTTTTACATGCTACTTATGCAAATTCCTGAACGGAAGTTCCCAGTTGGAAACGGAGTTGGAAGCTTCCTGTGTACGAAGGCTGACCGAAGGGGAGAGACGTTCCGTAATACCGATGTTTGTGTTTTAAGGTAAAGCTGTATTTTTTCTACTTTAATAGTTTAAATCAGATGATTGTATAAAATGCGCTATTCGCACGAGTTTCGTAAGTTTTTAGGTGTATTTCAAAGTGTCAGTAGCCTAGTTTTCGTACCGACGGAACGAAAGGTTGCCGGATTGGGCCATTCCTCCGTGGGTGGGGGGGGGGGGGGGGAGGGGGGAGCAAAGTACGCGAGTTTTTTTTTTTTTCGTTTTAGGCTAGAAAGAAAAATGTCGCAGGTTGTAAATGTGCCTCTTTATGATGGTTGCAATGAGGTGTGCTGGTTGAATTTGTGTTGCGTACGGTCATTTTTCAAAGTCAGGTCATATTTATGTCACATGGTGGAGCAGGGGTAGTGTAGATCCCCGTAAAAAGTGTTAGATTATCACAAAAGTGTGGGTTTTCAAAAAGTGTGGGTTATAAAAATTAACCCACCGTGACGTGTGTGGGTTTTCACATCAACCGTATACAACGACTACACTTTTCGCGTGGGGATATGATAGCGTGACGTCACCACAGTGTATTAATACCTAATATACTACAACTTTCTATTTAATTGCCTACTTAAGGTCGCTACAAGTCTTTCTTCATTTGCATTGCCAGTTTGGGCGCGATAAAGCTCAACGGAGCCGATTGACACAGTTAGTAACGAAAACAGCGTGCACTGGACCATCCGTTGCCGTCAGTCGTCGGAACGGGACAGAACGGAGTAGTGCGCTAAAAGCTTAATGCTATAGAGGGACCATGTTCATTCTTTCCGCGGCATCAGTCAAAAAAAAGGGGGAGGGCACATGTACATTCTATTTACACGGTACCAGAGAAAATGGGCGAGCGGCCGGCATCATGAAGGGTACTTGATTAGCAGTAACAATTAGTAATAAACAAAATATTACGACGTGTATTGTTCAGGAAAACAGTTGAACAGTAGGTCTTTCTTAGGCTTAATAAATCAAATCAAATCAAACAGAAACAAACACCAATGCAACGACAAACGGGGTAGCAGCTAGTTCTTCATAATTCGACCCAATAAATTTCGGCAATGTAAACTACTTTCATTTCTCCTGACTAACGGGTTGGGAACTCTAAAAATAAATAATTTTTGAATTGTAAATCCGGCTTACCTGTTAACGTGTTTCTGTGCGGCAACGCTGTACTAGAACAGCCAACACTGGAAACCAGCCTTCATCCAACTAGATAGTCCTCTATGAAGCATTAGTATTGTAAAGCACAGCTGTTTTGGGCCGGTACACGGAAGTGTTGGAAATGCATTGGAGGAAACACTGTCACACTGAATACGTTTTTAAACACAAAGCGAATGCTATTTTCCGCGACAAAAATTAAAAAAATACTCACTTTGGTCGCTGTAGTTTTTTTGCTTGTTTGTTTGTGCTCGTAGTTTAGACGTAATTTAAAAGTACGTCATTCTCCAAACGAAATACGCAGCAATGTTTCTCGATACCTGCATGGCGTACACTCACAATGCTTTATTTTACTACCTTAGTCTTTCCTTTGGTATAAATCCTTTCAATATTTTTCAGTTACATATAGATCAAGAATTTTGTAAAAGCAGTACCGCTTGCCATATACATTGTTCAAAGCCATTCAGCAATCTCCAGCTGCAAGACGTAGACTGAAGATTCCCACCAACCTGAAAGGTAACCTGAAGATTCCCACCAATCCTGGAAAACTCAGGGTGTTCTCCGATACCCATTTGAAACTACACATTTGAAACTCAGGGTATTCTCCGATTTTTCACAAAAAAAAAAAAAAAACTGGAAAACCCAGGAAAAAAACAATGCCACACTTTTAGGCCTAGTCATATAAGTGCATTAAACACATTTTGTTAATAAACTGGTAAAATAAAATTAATTCTTGTACTTCTGTGTTGACACCTAAAATTTCATTAAATCAGGCTACTCATATGCACCGAGTGACTGAAACGTGAAAAATGTGTGGAAAAAAGTCCTTCCTAAAATGATAGCAAATATCCTGGAAATACAGACCTCAAATTTTGGTGGTAACCCGGTAACCTCCATCTATGGAAAAACAAAATGCTTGCTTTATAGCATGCTAAAAATTGTTGTTTCAAACTGTAACCATCTAAAATTTAAGAAGAAGGGTTTCCTTTATAAAATGCTGTTGCACCGAGTTGATGGTTACCTGACGTGGGTCCAACTCTCGTTTTGGTTCATACATTCTATGAATTTCAGCGCCACTTTTATTGATTTTATCATGAGCAATTAAACACACTCGTACACAATCTATACAGTCATGCTTTTATTACTTGTGTGCCAGCCAAGAGCAAAACAAGCTCATCGCGTATCGCGTAAAAATGCCGCTTTAGGACCTTACTTCCTCAGGCTATTCAGAAATCCGGCCTGAAAAATGCAAGTAATAAGCGTACAGCTAAAACGTTTGTCGTGCATTTATGCATTCATTCATAGCTGTTCGAACTTAACATCGTTGCACATAATAATCACAACTAAGGAGAAAATTACAGGTCTTTTGGGGTATTAGTACAGCCAGTATAGTCTGCTTTAATGCGTTCATAAACCACTCGGCTCATATGCCCTATTCGAATGCTGACAGGTTAGTTTTTGATGACGTCATAATAGTTGCCGGTGCATAATGCTGGCGCGTTGCTTGCATTCTGGGTGTGCGTGCGTGTCACGCATAACGCGTTTTAAAAGCTTGCAGTAAAAATTTTATACCTTTTATTTTATACGCCTGGATTAAAAAGCTTACTTTGTATGCCTGTACTAAGAAGCTTGCCAAACAGGCTAAACATTACAAACCTTTTTCGTTTTTTATTACAGCAGTGTCAGCACATGCGAAGATAATATTTGGCTATAATTAGTGAAGGCGGTAGCCTTTACTGTAAGGTTTGACCTCAAACCCTCCCCCCCCCCCCATGTTACAGCCAAAATTTTGACGCTCAATATCTCCGCCGCTCCGTCGTCTGTAAATATTTGAAATGTAAGCTTTGTTGGATTTGGTCAACAAGCATACCAAAATTCATTACAATCCGCCGCAACAAATCGGAGATCTGAACCTGAGCTGAAACAATGAAATTCGATTTTGTCTTGTTGTTGATGTTGTTGGCACGACACTTTTCTACTACGTAGCTTGTTTCCAGGTGCACGAGGTCGTACCAAATTGTCACTCATTAATTAAGGATTCACGTGGCTTCTTTGTTGCGTTTAAAAGTTTTGCTTTGTGCATTCCTTTGCTTGCTGCGAGAGACAACTCGATAGGCCTTGATGATGCAATGATTTGGTGTCAACCGGCCTTTAATGGTTGAACAAACACGCACGCTTCTTTTTGTTTGTTTTCTAATGTTTATCCTGCAATAGTTTTTGAAACACAATGGAACGCTTTATTAACTTTGCGTACAGCTTTACGCAACGTTGTTTTATTCATTTCCTTCTTTATCAGTAACTTCCCTGTGTCGTGTCATTATGTTTTCATTGTGGGGTACCGTTACGCCATCTACTGACCAGAATTAGAATTTTTTTTCTACTAATAAACACGGGGAACTTAAAAATTAAGAAAATGTGAAAAAAAAAGCAGGGACTTAAAAAAATTAATTTCACAAGCCTTCAATAACGATAAGACAAGAGTTTATAAAAATAAAAACAAAATAAAATATTTATTGTTATAAGATAAAATGTAATATAAGATGGCTCTCCATGCATTTTCCTCCAACTAAGCGACAGAGACGTCAGGCATGTTCATTCTAGTTATTTTATTTATTATTTTTCCAACGTGACTGCACGCCTGAGTTTGATGGAAAACAAACATCCAAATATTAATAGCAAAACGTTGCGAGTGATTGCATCTGTACAAATTGGCCTATTTTCGTAAAAATTGTAAAAAAAAAACAAAAAAACATTTTATTTCTAATAACGATACTGGCTTAGAAACCCGCAGGAATTTCTTAAACTGAACGTGCCTTAGAATCAAACATGTTTCTTCATTGCCCTATCCTACATCATAAACAGCTAGGATCCGAGTTGACAAAACATGTAGTAATGTTGTTGTTGTTGTTTGTTGTTGTTTGTTTTCAGGTAGCACCAACCCCAGTTGGGTTATCTGACCCACGACGATGGGAGGGAGAATTTAGTTAGAGGATTCAATTTCAATTTCAATTTATTGCACACAAGCCATGGCCAAAAGCCGTACGCTCAGTTACAGAACACTAGCGCAAACATAAAACCAGAGCCAACCAAGTCATACAAGCAGCAATGACAACGACCCCAAATATTATTATTTGCAGTGCTTAGAACTAACAACCGTGTACACACAAGCGTGCACACAAGGACACGTACTATTCTTTCCACTGCGCCACACACTCTCAACACTGGGCGAAAAGGGGTACCGCTCACAAGGCCCCTCGGATATCGGATCACACAGAGCACACAGAACGGCTCGGGCACTGGGGCATTGTGCAGTATCACCAAACAACACACGAACGAACGAGGGGTTCGACAAAACTAAATATCTCGTACACCCAAGATTTAGATTTAAAAATCCGTTGTAAATCTGTAAATCTTGTGCAAGTCATCTAAATCTTGGTGTAAATCATCAAATCTTGTAAATCACGTAAATCTGATGTAACTCATTGAAATCTTACTTAAATCTTTCGTAAATCTTTAAATCCCAGCAAATCTGCAAATCTTGAAAAAATTTAATGCAAATCATTAAGTCTTACTTAAATCTTTAGTAAATCTTTAAATCCCAGCAAATCTGCAAAT
>JAHWFP010123704.1:0-48250 GCA_023313725.1 Lithobius niger | reverse complement strand
CCCCCCCCCCCCCCCCCACCTCGTGGTAACTGCCTCCCCCTCCGCAGAAATAGCCTCACACTCCCCTCCTGTATATCAATGTTTAATGCATGGTGGTGACGTCACGCCAACACATCCCAATGCTAAAAGTGTAGCCGTTATATACGGTTAATCTGAAAACCCACACACGTGACCGTGGGTTAATTTTAATAACCCACACTTTTTTGATAACCTAACACTTTTTCCGCGCTCTACACAATCCCCGCTCCAGCCGGGGTGACACGTGACATATAATGACCGACTTTGCAAAATTACCGTACACAACACAAATTCAACCAGCAAACACCATTGCAACCAACATAAATAGGCACATTTGCAACCTGCGACATTTATCGGCCTAACACGAAAAAAAAAAACCTCGAGTAGGCTACTATGCTACGCCCCCACCCATGGAGCAATGATCCGACTCGGACCCGGCAACCTTTCGTTCCGACGGTACGAAAATTGCGCTACTGACACTTCCTAAACTACAAACCTACGAGACTCAAGCGAATAGCGCATTTTATACGCTATATCTTATTTAAACTAATAAAGTAGAAAAAATATGGTTTTACCTTAAACACAAACGTCGGTGACTGAGACTGGATATAGGGACGTCCTCGCGTACGTGAGACTTTCGCAGACAGGAAGTTTAAACCGGAAGTTTGAGTTCAGGAATTTACGTCATGATTCACAAATAAAATTTTCAAATAAATTATTTTTAAATCTCAAATAACTAGATATGTTGGCTCGACGTCACACCTTAGCATTAAAATACATATCCGTGAGTCCTGGTCGATTTAACGGTTATAATTGCTCTTGAGCGAGAAACGGCTAGTCCACTATCTCGGGGCTGGAAGGAAAAACTCGTGGGCTTCGCCCACTCGTGTTTCCCTCCACTCCCTCGATAGTGGACTAGCCGTTTCTCGCTCGCTCGCAATTATAACCGTTAAATCGACTAGGACTCACGGATATCTCTTACGTAATTTTGGCGGCCCCAGTTATTTCAATTCCACGTGTTGGCTCGGAAAAAAAAATATGGTATCCATGATTTTTCGAATCCAAGCTCGGATAATGGCACGCCCCCAAAATATGTACATACTCACCGAATGTAGGACAGAAGCTCACTGGTCAAAAGCTCACCTATTCAAAAAGCTCACCAAACCAAAGGGTCACTTAACAAAAAAAAAAAACATTCACTATTTTTAAATACCTGGAAATATTCATTATTCTTAAATACCGTAAATCCGGATTGTGTACCCGACTGAGTTCAGAAATTATTTCAATGTTTCTGCGATCTGAATTAAAATCATCGCACAACGCAAGTAGTCTAGCTTGTAGGTCTGCTGCTTGTTTATCTGTGAGATGAGCAAACCATAAATAAGCAATCGAAGTGAATAAATATAAAATGTGTACTAAATAATAAATGTGAACTAGGCCTAAATTAAATAAATGTAATTTACTACATCATGAAATAAAATAAACTAAATAAATTAAACTAAATAAATATTAGGGTGGTGCATAACAAATAAATAAAACATTTAAGTGAGCTTTTGTCCCTTTCATCTTGAAAATAGGTGAGCTTTCGTCCAGTGAGCTTCTGTCCGATTACCGTTCTCACCAGACAGCTTTAGCTTTTGATTTTGTTTTGCACCCTGCCTTAGTCTTGGCGTCAGAAGGAAGGAGATACAATTTTGGTAGCAAATTGCATCAGAAATTCTTAGGTTCTTTTTACATGCCACCATCGACATGAGTACGAGATATCACAGAGCCCTTCTCTACCAGAAAATCAAGGGGTGACTGAGGCCCGACTTGAACCCGGGACCTCTGGCACATGAGACGGTCATGCTAACCATCAGGCCACCTTGCCCCCTCCGCCCCACCCCCCCACTCACGAGACAGCAGTCAAATGCAAGTTTTCGCTCAATTACAAGTTGTGTCAACACCACAGCTAGGTGACTATTCAGCGAGTATCACACATTAGACGCCAGCAACAAATGTTGGTTTCAATCGGCCAGCCCTAAAGAGTTCAACAGGTCTGAATGGTTAGGATGGATGGACCACAAACACCAACTGACGATTGAGTCTAGAATCACAGTACCTACATGCAACTTCCCACAGAGGAATTGCGCAATCGGTAACAGGCCGTGTCCTGGAAGTGGTTCCTACTGGTTAAGCAGTAGGGGACACTCCCTACCAAGCAACTGGCTTTTGGCCACTAGCTGGATTGACAGCCGTTGACCGAATGCACAGTCGCAGCACGTGATGGCAAGGGGCACCACGCAGCACGTGATGGCAAGGGGCACCACGAAGTGTTGGCTTCGCGGAATCCTTTTTAATTCATGTAACAGCCTGTTACTGTCGTGTGGAGGTATCAGTATTCCGTGTCTTCAAAGTGTAGAGACATTCGAGTCAACACTTCTGTCTACAGAACGAAAGGCAGGGAGCAGGCAATAGCACGAGCTTATGAATGCATACACGTTCGTAGGACGTGGGAGTGTCCATGCCAGGATAGGTTAATAGGTAGTGATGCTTTTTCTGAAAACACGTCACAAAATAATATCTGCTTTCACCAACGGCACCAGAAGGCAGCACGTGTCAGGTGCTCGTAGGAGGTGAAGCTTGAAATAAAAAAAAATGGCGGCATCGTTGCCATGGTAACCATGGTAATAGCGACAATACATGCGGAAATTGACAAAATACTTGTGCATGGGTAACATATGTAGTAGAAGAACTTATTTTGCGTTCGATTCAAACCGTATGTTGCCGCATTGCCAGTTCGTTACAATAAACGTGAACCGCGGAAGAAGCTTCAGCCTGAATGGCCGCTCAGCACTCTTTTCGGAACACAAAACCATGCTTTATATTTAGGTCAACTCGTAATGACTATACAACTGGTTTTAAAACTGAATGTTGGATTTAAAAATAAAACATGATCAGCCAGTTATGATCTTTTTAAAAATGATTTTAGTGTCCTAATCTGACTTATGGTATATTTTAAGCGATTAATTTGGTATTCTTATCGTGATCAATTTGTTAGTGACGCTCAACAGTTTCGGTCCCCATGATGCTTTGCGTTTCCTGCTACTTGACGACAGCGCCCTCTGGCGGTAAATCTTTGAAAGTGGGTGTTACAAGTTTCAGGGCTCCCACGCAAAATCGCAAATTTTATTTTAAGTTTTCTGACAAAACGGATCCAAATTTTATGACAATTTTATGACAAATCGGCATCTTGTTTTCACTATTAAACAACTTAAAGATAATTATTAAGCCACTTTTAAGTTTCTTAACACGCGTTGTGAATTGGTGTTGGAGATGGGGAGGAGATGGGGGGTAGGACCAAATGAAAATGTCACGTACAATTTTTCATGACACTCTCCAAGATCCTGAGAAAAATATTGAGCTGGCCCCCACCTTTTTTGTATTTAACACACTTGGTTGTCTTTAACACACTTGGGATGCTTTTGGATAAAATGAATCTACCCTAAAACAAAACTTGTTAAGGATTCCCGCCAAGCTTTTTGGCCGCGTGAAGAAAATGTGACTTTAAATTTTTCATGAAACTCTTCCAAGGTTCTAAAATGGAATCCTGACCCCCCCCCTACCCACCCAGCCTGAGGTCCAAAATAATCTGCCTCATCCCCTTACCCCAATGTAAGCGTTATTTACTTATGACTACTCAAGACCACCTGTAGTTGATATTCTATAGCCAAATGATTTCCAAATGTTTGGAAATACATCATATTTTCAATGAAAGGAAAGGTTGTGCTTTAACGCATGTTCTTGAAAACAACATTCAAAGATGTGGTTTTTAGATCTTGTTTGTATCCCAGACTTTTTTTTTTTTAGAAATGCTACAACATAATTAGTCTTCAAAAACCTTGTAAACATTACAAGATGGGAAGGGGGGTGTTTGTCCCCCACAAACCAAGGAGTTTTTAGAAATCTTGTCTTCCTTTTCGGCCACTTGTGATAAAACTTCTTCTTCTTAGTCGATAAAAGTGGTAAACACCTATTGCAGCGGAAATTTCACGATATATCTTGATTTTATAGTGTGATCCTAGACGCAGAAGATTACAACAAACTCGTATTGAAAGATTCACTGCTCAAAGCCCAATTGTGTGCGCGGCGTATCATGGAAGTATTTTATGAGCGGCAACGTCTTCCTGGATGGAGCGGCTTTGATCGACGGCCGCCATTGTTTTTGTAATCATTTTGGATATCAACAAGGCACTCTACTACCAAAAAACGTACAATCGATTATCTGTGTTCGTTCTGCAGTGAACTCAAGATAGGCCGCGCACACTTTAAACGCATTGAACGAATCACTACAACAAAGCACGAGGATTAAGGAGGATTTTCAATTATCGTCAGATCGTTCCTGACATGTTAATATTTTAAAGAAGGAGATATCTCCGAAAGTAGATCTAGAATTTAAATTTGATTGTGCTTAATAACTGCGTGTGAAAATTTTATTGCGCTTAACAACTCTTGTTTCTGCTAGGTGGAAAAAAGTATATAACGTCAAGATATATCCTCTCAGTGTGAATTTATTTTACAGCACTTTCTAGAAATTTGTAATATTTTATGATATTTATGACACAAAACCAAATTTTATGACAATTTTATGACATTTCGGTAAAATCAAAGAATTTTATGACATGTGGGAGGGTATCCCGTCAAAACAGCGCGGAAATAACAGCGCGCGACTAAACAGCGACGTCAAAACAGCATGACGACAAAACAGCGCACGACAAAACAGCGCACTGTTTTGTCGTCACGCTGTTTTGACGTCGCTGTTTTGTCGTGCACTGTTATTTCCGCGCTGTTTTGACGTACATCCATGTGGGAGCCCTGAAGTTTCATCCGAATGTCTACCGTTGTCAGAGAACGAGTGGCAATACCTATATGTTCTACCCTGGTCCATGCTGTAACTGTTTCACGTTTGACACCTTGTCGCAAGGCCTTCTGGGAGAGAGGCTGTGGGTTTCGTTTCCTGGCTACAGGCCAGTAGATGCAATATCGCCAGAATTTTATTTTACCAAAGCACCGTTGAAACACGTCAACTTTCCGGCACGCGTGTGAATTGGCATTGAACCAGAAGGCGTGACACGAAGCCAACCTTGGTTCCAAGAAGTTACCTCCTTCTCGGCTTAATTGTTGTGGAACATTGTCGTGTGAGGAGTTACCGTTTCACTGGTGAATTAGTCTTAGTAAGAGTGGCATTTTTATGCACCCATCTATTGGACTAAACGCCGACACCGTAGTTTTGACGTGGAGCATCCTGGAAAATAGTCGCTACCAGTCGTTTCAGTATTGGCCGCATGGGGTCGCGACCCAGAACGAAAGATGGAACACGCGGTAATAATATCAAGCACACTCCGTTAAGCCATACCGGCTCACCTTTATGTCGCTCTCGGCAGTACTTAATGCGTCTGTGGCCGTTAATTTGTTTTTTTTTTTGGTTAAAGGTATGTGTAAATTACCATCAGAAAACCTGAAACGTTCTAGGGCAGTAGGAAGCCGCTGGACATGACGATCGATATAATGGCCGACAGATGGATGCACTTTTGAATCTTCTGAGCCTTTGGAGTATAACTATACTCGGGTAGTGGACGAGAGGTTTCAAGTATCAAACTCAATTCCATTACACTCCGTACTGCACAGCTAGGGGACTATGCACAGAGTATCACATATTAGGCACTGAACCCGGTTTGCTGCCTGTTTCTGGCATAGTGAGCAATCAGAGAAACAACCTTTCAAGTTGCTCCTTCAAACACCAACTGAGGATCCTATGTTTCTGCGGGCTTTTACACCCGCTGGAGCAGAGGATTCCCGCCAAGAAATTACGTTACGTGACCAGTTAACTGCAGCGATCCGCTTCAAACTGGTTGAGCAGTTCAACTCGCTTGTTACCTTGCTGCTGGCGCTCGACTGATTCCCGTGGTAGGCGGCAATTGGAAGGGCGCTCTTGCAACCATGTAAGGACAAGGTGCACAGCGAAGTGTTGGCTTCATGTTGCATCTTGCCATTCATGTACATCCGGTTACAGGAGGTTTGTCCGTCTTCCAGCCAAAGCCATGGCACCAGAAGGCAGTAGCAACACTTTTGCTAGGTAATTCGGGCTGGAAATTCCCAACCAGTTACATGCCAAATCGACATGATCACGAGGCATCACAGGGCCCTTCTTTTCCCCATCATGCCAGAGATGGCTGAGGGCAGGTTCAAACCGGAGACCTTTTTTGCTCATGAAACATTCGCGCTAACTATCTCTTTACCTCACCGATAGTCATCACGCAACCATCCCTCCCGCCGACTCTCTCCTGACAAAAGCAGAGAAAATTGTTCCATGGCACGAGCGCCCTCAGCACGCTCGCCGGCCGGCACGGGCAACAGCGCCAACGTGCTTCCTGTTTCGAACGATCTGCAAGTCGCGGGGCGCGCCAGAAATCGCGAGTCGCCATTGGCTGATCGACCGTCGCCCGACGGTCCCGCCGCGCGAGCGAGCTAGCATGCACGAGAGAAACGGGGCGTCAGAACGCGTGCGACCAGTGGAGGCATCGGGTGGAGCACGCGGCGATGCATCAGCGACCCTTCGCCCCCACGTGAATAACGTACGCCCCTACTTTTCGCCCTAGCCAGCGGAGCGCGCGTGCCGAAGAGACAGAGTGATCGAGATCCCGTCACCCAGTTTTGTTGTTGTGGCCGCAAAAAAAAAAAAAAGTGCAGTGAGTGTCCGGCCACCACCGGAAAAAAAAAAACAGGGGTTTTCATCCCTGGATGGTCCGGTAACACCTCAGGGATACCTAGTGCCTCAGTTGCAACGCGTGTGTAGTTTAAAAATAACAAGAAAGAAGAAAAAAACAACTTTGTGAATAGACGTTCGACTTTAAAAAAAAAAAATCATCCATGGCACTACGGATTCTCATCTTTGCTGGGATTTTGGGTGAGTTGTGTGTTTAGATTTTATTTCGAAGCTGAAGTTGCGTTGTGTACGTTGTGTATTTCGTTCAAGTTCACGGTGCAACGAAGGCTACGCGTATGTGTTTTTTTTTTAATGTTAGGACGAATACGGCCAAATAAGCCAAACTAAAAAATAAATTCACCCTTGAAAAATTAGGAAGACCAACGTGACAGCAAAATGCGAAGCGTGAAATTTCTACAAGCCTCCGTTGATTGTTAGTATTAGGCCACAATTACGTTTGCAATCATGGGTTTCTAAATTTTATATCCGTGAATGTCTGTATATATATATTCTTCATTCTAACACTATTTCAACCCAGCTCAAATAGGGACTTTGAACTTTCAACTTTTTAATAAGCGTATTAATAAACAAAGAAATAAATTTTGCAGGCAGCACACGAATGTAAATTATTTTATAGGAACTATTCCTCACGTCTCGAATATTTACTTGCAGTGTGCACGTCTTCACGAATTACTAATAATAGTGATTTTGAACTTGCGAACTTATTTATAACGGGTTGTGCTAATAGGCTTAGGAAGACAATGGCCTTGTTAATCCTTGAGATTTACGCACGATTGTGACTTGATTTTTTTTTTCAATTCGACGCTTTTTGATTTAAATTACATTTAAATGGCGTTAGTATTCATGCAGAACTTCCCAGTGCGGACTACAAATGAAGTTAGTATACGTTAATATTATTTATGTATAGTCAGGAATTTATAAGGGATTTATAGTGAAACATTTGAGCACCATTTCTCAAAGGAAAAAGGCATTCAGCCAAAAATTTTGAAGTTTTGAAGAAGCTGCTGCTCTAACCGGTGATCTAAAAAGGGGTTCCCTGGCTAACTCCTGGTCAATGTAGAATCAAAGATTAAAGATCAAAAATGGAAAGCCAGTAGAGTACACATAAAATACATAATTAGCGACGTTTCTAAGCAATCGCCGCTTCGTTATTAAGCGATATGAGATCCGGCGAAGAATCCAAAGTCAAATTAAAGTCAAGTGAGAGAATATCAGCTTTTTTCAGTGGCTGTAGGATCTAGTCTGTCTTATTGTGTACATTATGTAGGCCCCCTTTATGATCGGAGGTTCGCGGTTCAAATCCCTGAGTTTCCCCCTCTCCTATCTAGACTTCTTTCTCCGACTAAAAACTTCAGTTAGAGTTCAAAGTTGAGCCGATTCGTCTAACGGAGAAAATTGCGTCAGACGACTAAGTCTCCAAAGGAAAAAAGTGATTAGTGTGTACACTTGCATGGCGATTACTTATAAATGTTGTGTTTTGCCGTATGAGAAAAATATTAGCGTCCTGTATACATGAAAGAATTAAGCGGCTGTTATATCACGTGTTACAGGAAATTATTCTTTTTAACTTTCTGTAAGCCCTTTTGCTATTACAATTCTGCCGTCCTAAACTAAAACTACATCACTGAAAAGGGGAGGTTTGTGGATGAATACCTATTAAGAAGTTCATTTTCGGATTTTTGTGGTTTAGGTGCCTAGTATAGCTCACGCGTAAATGGACACATTTCGTAAATGGGTATATATGCGCAAACCAAACGTTTGTGCAAAAATCAAATCAAACGTTTGTGCACGAACATAATTTTAGCAAACCTAAAGTACGATGGAGACTACGTTCGTCTCTAATTATTTGCTGATTATTTCGTTTCGTTGATCATAGTTGTTTTTATTTCGCAGTTAAAAAAGAGAACAATTATTAACAATAAGTAAAACTACTGTAAAACAACCGTGAATTCGAGCATAACCGTTAATATGAAATATGGATAAACCATACATTACTGAGCCTTGAAGTTTAGATCTTGTTTATTTAGGCAGTCATTATTTAATCCATTTTTTTCTTTTCTGTTTTTCGTGTAGCTTCCAAAATCATTAAAGTATTCTGTTAATGGTAAAAAGTTTCGCGTGGCGGCTCTATCAAATCTACATACGTGCTTCTTGTAAAATAGTATAGTAGATTTGATAAGGCCACAGTCACGTCTTCACCAATAGCCACTGAACTTAGCTAACATTTAAATCTCGTTGTGCGGGTGCAATGGATTTGTGCTCTCTTTCGTTACTATTCCTTTAAAAATACTCAAACACGTGATACTGTGAGAGTACAGAAATTCGAAAACTGAAAATATTTACAAAGTCCAATAACGCACATTCTCACATCGCCGAAATTAGTCCAATTTCTCAAATTTTCGACAGTTCAACCCAAGAATAACGGAAAAACGTCTCCCAACTATCTGATTGTTTCTAGTAACAGTTTCGACACCCTTGTGTAACCCAATGCACCGGAATTATATACTTCAAACTTAGCCTGAAGTAGACAGTTGGAAGACGTTTTTCCATCATCCTCCGGTTCAACTGTCGAAAATTTGCGAAATTGAACTAATTTCGGCGATGTAAGATTGTGCGTTATTGGACGTTGTGGATTTTTTCAGTTTTCGAATTATTATTCCTTTGAATTTGACATCGACTAAGCCTTTCTTAAACCTGCCGCAAACCTAACGAACAAAACTGTCTTGAGCAATGACATTTTTGAATGAGAGGGACTGGATATTAATTTTATTCCACGTGTTGATTAGGATCTTCCGACGCCAAAGGAAGATGAAATTATAATACCAGACAGCCCCAAACTCTGAGGCGTATATATACTGAAAAGCACGTAGGCCTGGAAAAATATTCAATTAAGTCCTTCGTTGAGCGATTGCTAACGAGTTTAGTATGGAGGAGCATTATTTAAAGTGGAGATGGTCCATTAGCAAATTCCATTTTTTAAAATTCGGGTGAAGTGTGCAGTTGTGAGTACGTGTGTGTGTGTGCAGTTCTCACTTTTCAAAATTACATACCAACGAACTGACTTTTGCAATCACCGACCCTTAAAAAAGCACGTCAGACTTTTATGGGTGGGACTCAGTTTTTTTTTGGGGGGGGGGGATAGGCTACACGTTCAGGGATGACATGACAGGATATTGCGTTCTGTGCACGTTTGAGCAGAAATGACCGCACAAACGGTTTTGTTTGGAACTAGTCTTTTTATCTGAATCAGCCGGAGATAGCCTAGTAACAGAAAAGAAATATTTTGGGCCAAGTCTGTCCCACTCGAAAACGTCTTTGCTCCAGACAGTCATTGATACGTGTGAAGCCGGCGTTAATTCATGCACTAACTAATTTCTTTAAAATAGATGGATATTTTCCAACAGAAGCATCGCATCATTTGGCCAAGTTTTAGTTTATTTTTTCTTTGCACTTCCCGTATATTATACGCAGAGCTTAAACTGCGACAGTTTTAGAGAACTTTGGTACACATACACTGTTAAAAATTTCAGTTATTTAACTATTTAATCAGCAGTCAGAGACAGTCGGGGACCGTTTCAATTTTACGTCACATTTCTCTGCAATCTCAGCTCAGAACGCCCTGAAGGCAGAATCTATCAGGAATTGTTTTCTCACACGTTAGGGACCGTACTTCCACAGTACAGAATTGGAAACAAATTATCAGTTGTTTGTACTAGTAATTTACGGTTTAAATTTAACAGTGTAGGCTACTTTAGTTCCAATTTTAACATTTTTATTTTCCACTCTCAATATTCTCTCTCTTAATTTTTAACATCCGCTCTAAATAATCAAAAATTTTTTAACAATTATACATGGTTGAAGAATGGAATGTCTCTAAATCAATTTTTCGTTCTTCTTTTCATATCAACGTTTTTTTGTTTCGTAAATTTTACAGCGTTTCTCTCTCGATGGGACGGAGTTAGCGTCGGTCTCGTCGCGTTTACATGATTCTTAAGAAGACGTTTATAAATGTTTACTCACCCATAAGATCTACTTGATAAAGGTATTTTATTACAATTTTCACCAAAACGGCCTTTGACATTTATCGCTTAAATGTCAAAGCACATTACGAAAATATGTGAGGTAACCACGGCAATGTAAAATAACGTTTTCATTTTGTTTTAATTTCAAATATTCATTTTTATTTGTTGGAAAAAACTGCCTAAAATATGTCCAGTGTTTCTGACAAGTTTTCGCTGGTTGAAATCGTTGTATTAAACTCTTAAAAGGCCAGAACATAAAAGGACGGTGTATTCCCTTTTCGCCGAATCCCGTTTCGCCGAAAATTAAGCTCTTAATCGGAGCTTAATTTTCGGCAAAAGGGGAATTCCCGTTCACTTTCTCACCATATTCGAGAATCCAGTGCGAAATGGCTTTTGCAACATTTGCACAAGTTAGAGTGAATATAGATAGCAAAACCATTTCTGACAAGGGTAAAATAGGAAAATAAATTTGCCTTTGCAACATTTACGCGCGTTAGAAGTTACGCTGCAAAACTGAGCCATACAGGAAAGCCAACCGGTACGTTTGTACAGTGGTGGAGCCGGACAGATATCACCACTTTTCTTAACGGTTTGCTGTTGCTAGTGATTCATTAGACTAGTCCGATTTTCGGCCAAAATACAGGTCTTGTTTTCGTGCCGTCGTTGTTATACTCGTCAGTGCATAAGATTTGCAATATCCTATTTATTTGTTGTCTTGATACTAAATTTCTCGGTTGTGTCGAAAGATACTCCGACACTGTCTGTCTATTTGACAGTGTCGGAGTAAGTTTAGCAAAACCTTAAAAAAAAAAATTAACGGCACCAACCACGATCGAACTGATAATTTGCGTAAAAATATGGTTTTCAGGGAGAAAAGATTTTCGTTAAGTCGCGGATTTACGCTTTTTTATTGCTGGAGAAACATTTTCGACCATTTTCTCCTAGTTTTTAGGATGTTCCTGTACAGACACTTTTCTCCGATAACCGTGGATCACATTTTGATGGGATTTTAGGTTGAGTATTGATGCAAATACTTTTAAACCATTGAGAAAATAAATAAAACCGCAATTTACCAGTACAAAGAACTGGTTATTTGTTGCCAATTCTTTGTACCGTAAAAATAGGGTCCCCATCGTTAAAACGGATCAACCACGAGGTAATGAGTCTTGCTAAATTCTGCTCTCAAGAAATTCTCATCTGAGATTGTAGAGAATACGGTGTAAAAATAAATACGGCTCACAACTGTCAAATTTGACTTGTTATTAAATGAGCAAAATAACTAATTTCCAACAGTGTTGCTTTTTTCCCCCCGTTTATATTGCTCTGGATAGCCTCAGTCTGAAGCATGAAAAGCCCTTGGTTTTAATATTAAAACAAGCGGCTACAGCGATTACCTAGTCGTAACCAGTCATCCGTACAGTTCTGCCACTACCAATGGTGAGGCACACACTCTATCCCGCATTGCAACAGCTATCGCTATTATAATCTAAAAGCAGTAACCATAAGAATTGCCGGTTAAAAATGTGTTAGCTTTTAAGCTTATTTTACATTATAAGCGTAAATGTCAGCTTTTAGGCCTAATTTTTACCTGCAGCTTTAATTTCGTAAATAACAGCTAACGGAGATTTGGATTGTATAGTAAGCCTATTATTTTTGCAAAAAGGTGCGCCGCCGGGCACACAGTCACAGTGCTATAGATCAGTGGTAGTATAGGGAAGTGACGGGAGAGACGCTGTTGACTCGCAGCAACTTGACGTTGTCGTGGTAATCTGATTTTAGGCCTAATTTTCGTTTTTAGGCCTAATCTTTTTAACTGCAGTTTTAATTTCGTAAGTAGCAGATAGGCCTAATGAAGACTTTGGTTCGACAGTAAGCCTATTCATTCATGAAACAATGAGACGAGACTACGAAGCTAAAATCCTTTTGTTTTTACGGCTGCGTGTTATCCTTAGAATTTCAATTCGACGATCAAATGTTATTATTTAATTCAGTTACGTCGAAGAAGTCAATTATTAGCTATAAGGAAGTAACGATGTCTTAATTGGCCGTGTTATTTATCTAAATTATGACACTGAATCTAACGTTGTAAACCGTGGTCGTCTCAATCTGATACCGTTGCGAAGTTGAAAAAAGCGACGGACGGACGGACAAAGCCGTTGCAGTAGTCTTCTCGGCCGGTATGGCTGTACGGAAGACTAAAATGAACCGATTACTCCAGGTTTCATTTGTTTCCTTTGTCAATATGATTTTTTTTAGGGGGGGGGGGGGGGGGGGGGGGGGGGGTTATTTGTAGTTTAACTCCATTAGTGACGTATAAAAAACCCAAGGGGTTCGGAATTATCTTACGGAAAATAATAATTATTTAGTTTTTATTTTTCTCCTTTTGGTGAGAGCGCCTAGAAAGCCAAGCCTCGTTTGGCCGCACTTGCTTTTCTTCATTTCGCTAAGTTTTTCCTTTGAAAGAACGGTAAACTATCTCGCAATTTTCTAGTGTAAACACGCGACTGACTTCCAATCTTTTATGTCGTCAAAGACGTCAGTCCTTCTTTACGTCGGAATAATATCATCTTCCTTTTCCCCAACATTTGTTCAGCTTCTCATACCGTGAATGAATGTGGGTAAAAAAAAAAGTAGTCCGCAGGGCGAAGTTGTCTGGCTGCTGATCAGCAGATTGCCCTGATTACTCCCCTCAAATGATTACAGCTTCCTTTCGTTTTGTATTACGGGGGTTTCTTAGCTGTTGTTCGTTGTATCAAGGGTCGAGCTGTTTAAGAAAGACCCAAGTCAAAGACTGTCAGTGCGTGGAATCTTCCGCCTTGCATCTTCTTCAATAATTGTAAGATTTATTATCTATGTGAGAAGCAAACCTAAGTTTTTGTCGTTTATCAAGCTCGAGTTAATTTTCTTCCCTCAGGACGAAGAGCAACTGATGTCGCATAATTTTAAATCAAGGCAGATGAACACCTGCTTCCGTTGCCTTTTGGACTTAATGTCAGACTGAGTGGAGAAATGAACAGTGAACCTTTGAGATTAAAGTCTAGAAGCCTACCACTCAGCTCCTTTAGTGCTCGCTAAAATGTTTGGTTTTATACTAAACATGTGTGCTTGCTAAATGCTGCGTGTGTGGCTGTTTCCTACAGCCGGGAATGGACCGCAGTCGGAAATACGGGAGGTGGGACGAACCTAAAAACAAAGGAAATTTCCGAAATAGTATAAAAATAAATATCTGAAAAAAATGGGCTTCAAGTCGGAAGTTTAAGTCTCTCACACCCGACTATTTTGTCTTCGATTCGCCTCTGCCTTTTGACTGTGTCGGTATGGCTGAGTACCAAGGCACACGCCTTCGGTCGCAAAAGTTGAGGGTTTAATTCCCCGTTCAGGCAGTCAGCTGTTTAAGCCCAAATAGCAACGAAACTAGACTTGCATTTGCGTTAATTTATTTACATTTTGTTGTTAGAACTTGTACTCTATTAATTCGCCTTAGGTCCGTATTTAAAAATGCAACGTGAGGGTAGCTTTAACTCACAGGAAGCAAAAATATAAGGGCTTAAAATAAGGGCTTTATGTGGGCTTTAGACGCTCTTAGACCCTTACACTCACCTATAGTCCTTCAGTGGATTTCTGGAATAAGGGTGCTAGGCTTACGATCTTGAATCTGACGAATAAACACAGCATGAACCGTTAAAGCAACATACTGCCTGCCTTAGGCCACCCGCACACTGAACGACTTGGCCGCGCGGCCAGCTCGCTGCAGCCAATGAGAATGCTTGCCGTTTATGAAAAACCACGCACTAATTATTTTCATTGGCTGCAGCAACCTGGCCGCGTGGTCAAGTCGCTCAGTGCGCGGGCGGCCTTATAACCTTCCGCCTGCCGTATAATAGTTACGCGTCGATCGTATCCGCGCATGGTTAACTAAGACAGTAGCTTCATTCCTCGCAGCGACAAACGCAGCTACTACCTCAGTTGGCATTGTGCCTAATAGACAAGCCAGCGTGAACGCATTAATTCTGTCGTCACAAACCGGAATGATTCTCGTATTTTAAAGTCACAATTTGTAGTTTTCTAGGCTAGTGTTTTATAATTTTGCTTCAGCGATGTATTGGAATAATTCATTTTAATTTTTACCGCATTAGTCTTTTAGATTTTTGATCTCATGGTAATTATTAGAAAATTAGTAGTAATTCGTACAGAGATGAAGCGTCATGATTATTGTAAGCGCGCAATGCATCATATACTGCGGGACCGCAGTAAATAAAGTTAACAATTATTCAACAGAAAATCTCCTAGACGCCACATTTTAAAACTGATTTTTAGCAAGGGAAAGACTAACGGTAAGTAAATAGACCTTTGGGGCCGTACTTGATGTGGAGGATCGAGAAAAATGGCGCTTGGAGGTATATCCCTTTAACGTAAACATTAGCAATTTAAACAATGTTTCAACTCGTCACGACGTTATTAAATTTCTCGTCTTGCTGGAAGCAAACTCAATTTTTAATTCTTACAATTCCGGTCAGGAAATGAAATAAAAAGATTAGCTTAAACTCTTATAAGAGAACCGCCAGGGTCGGCGTCCCCAGTCCAAATAAGCGTGGCTAACGTTGGGTCAGCCTGGCTGGCGCCAACTTACGAGGCCTGCCCTGACCGACAGTTGACGCATCACCATTTTAATAGCCGCAGAAGGAGATCAGTTGGAAGGAAAGCTTGTTTAGGTCTTTAGAGGGTACCAATATTTTGAACGTATTCGGTGAATTTCGGTTTTGATGGCCCTCCTCCTACTTTTTACGACCAAGATAATAGACCCGAGAAGAAATCAAGATGTGCCACTTGCAACCATCAATGGTCGAAGTGTCGCAAATCCTGGATCCAGGGCCCTAAATTATTGATTGGCGCGCTCGACTGCTGCCGTAGAGATTTTTAAATGCCACAATGAATAGAGTAGGATCAGGACAACAGCCATAAAATACGGTTGTTGCACGCGTTTAATTTAGTTGCACGCTACTTTGAAAAATAATACTTATAAACGGTACATTTAAGGAAATGAGAAAGCTAAGGTTTCTCATTTACAGCTACTAAGGTTATCTCTAGACGGAAAGGGACAACTTTGCTAGAAAAGTTCCTAGGAATTTTACAGGCAAAAATAGACGTAAGCAAGAGAGAAATTTCGGCCTTTTTATTCTCTATTACAGAAAGGTGGGATGAGGTTAGGATTGTAACAAGGACTTGTGCTGAGATAATCGTTTTTATAACCCTGTTTCTAATCAGAAAATTTTTAATTAAAAATGAATGGCATAAATATTAAGTAAACTTCTAAATTTAATAGCATCATACAACCAAAAACAGAAAGCTACTAGTATAACTTTTGATTAAAAAATATGTGGTAAACAGCTCTATCCGTTAACTATGATGGTTAAAATTTTTATACATTGGCCCAGCTTGAATTAGCGAGTCCGGAAGGCCACAAAATAAAAAAAATTCTTCAGATTTTCTAGGGATGTCCGTACGAAATTATTTTATTGTCGCTTGATGAGAAGGTGAACGAGGGAGTGAAGCAAACGAAAAACACCCTTTGCTAGACAGGGTACGCAAAAACACATAGACGGGATACACGCATTCCGTAAAACACATGAGGAAGGAAATCGTTCCAGTGTTTTTAACGGTGCATCAAACACCACCCGTGCGTAGCACGGGCTTCCTCTAGTCCTGTATAGTCGTCTGTCTCTGTCTGCCTGTTTGTAACCGTGATAATTTTTGAGTCCGTTATCCAACAGGGTTCCCATCAACCTGTGGAACCTGGAAAATCTTGGAAACTCAGGGAATTTAAACTACGTTTGAAGCTCAGGGAAAACTCGGGGAAATCTCTGATTTTTCACACACAAAAAAGTGGAAAACGTAGGGAAAAAATGCGACTGTAAATATAGATCATAACGTTAATATTACAAGAAATAAAAGTCAGCCCCTGACTGGCAATGAAAGAACCACGGTAGACATCCAGCAAACAGTAAAATTTTCAGCAGTTTATTCCTGCCTTGATCACCTATTGAATGAATACACAATGAGATGATGCTCCCCATAAAACATATGAAAGCTTATCCAACTTGTACTTACTACACACTTTCTCAGAAAGATTTATAAACAAAAAAACATAAAAACTAAAGCTGTACAAAACGTGGCAGTCATCACGTCACCATCTTGAACACTGCTCAAGATGGAGACGTGATGACTGCCACGTTTTGTGCAGCTTTAGTTTTTATGTTTTTTGTGTTTATAAATTTTTCTGAGAATGTGTGTAAAACAAGTAAAACTGAGGTAGAAAAATGTGTGGGAAAAAATTCATTCCTAAAATTACGGCGAATTGTCTGGAAATTAACCTCAACTACTCTGGAAATCTTCGAAAACTCCGGGAAATTAATTTTAGTGTTTTGGTCGGAACCCTGTCCAATGCGGTTTGCATTTTCTAGAACAATTCTTTGCCCAATTTGTGGATTTATGTTTGTATATCACATAAACTCGATGTACGGGCTTCACAGTCTCTTCTTTTTTTTTTTCAAAGTTTTTGACTCTCAAATACCGCACGAGAAATATTTTATACAGAAATACAAAATAAAAAATACTTTAGACAGACTGATACCGACTTAAGTATATACGTAACTTAAACTAACCCACACTTAACGCCGATTCACATTACCAAAAGAAATGACGACGACCTAACATAGAAACTGTCTCCAAGTACGTCCGATCTTTATTTCAATTTCTTATTGAAACCGCTGAATCTTTACACTGTTTTTTTTTTTGCCCCCCTTACAAAAGCAATTTTTTTGGATCTGGCAACAAATTGTCTTGTCTCGACTACTCTTGCGATGAGCTGTGGGAATCATGTAGGTACGTACCAGACAGTACCACTCATTATCGGCTTTGTCTTTCTCCTGTTTTCTCCTTTTTACTTCATCTTTGTTTTCCGGTCGGGCCTCATTCAGAGGACGTCAAGTCGCAACGCGTGCAAAAGTGTTGTTACCTTGCCTTTGTGGTTTGTTTTTATTTTATTTTTTTATTCTCACCGTCGTCCGCTGGCATCTATGCAATGTTGTTTTAATTCCTTGAGAATTAAACGTGTCGATCAAATTGGATTAAGGCTGCCTTGTAGTCGCTGAGCGAGATTTAGTGCGGATTTGTTTTGGGATCAGCGGTCGAACGACGTCGTCGTTATCTTTGCCTCAGATTCGTGGAATGATACCCCTTTTGTTTTCGTGACGCATGATGAAATGAAAATTTGTAATGTTCGAAATTAGACGATTGTTTGAGCCTTGATGGACGAATTGTTAGTGGCGAGACAAAAAGTAGTAGTGTGGCAAGTGAACTGTATACTCCCACTGGGGCTATAGCTACGATGTGGACAAGACGGGGAACTCGACAGTTGGGGAATGGGGCTAAGGACTAACCTAAAAGCTGGTATGGAGGATTACCGTAATTGGTTAATATAGAAATGGTTCACTGCTTAATGGATGGGGTTTAATGGTGGTTTACGAGAATCCGCGCTTGACTGGTCGAATGACTTGCTATTGATTGTTGAAGTTTGCCGGGACTGCGTGAGGTGACCATGTCGAATGTTTATCGAGGACTGGTCTGGAACTGCTGGAACTCCGAAGAATAAAATTTGATCCAATTCTCAATTTTAAGATTCTAAAGGGTCTCTGATTACTGTTGACCTTCCTCTTTTTGATTTCGCCAACAGACACCATGCTACTAGAGGACATCCTTTGAAGTTAGCGGTTCAGAGTTCAAATCTTGACAGTCGAAAAAAATTCTTTTCGGTTCGGGTCGGGAATATATGGAATGCCCTTAGCACACGGAAACGGTGAATGCTCGGAATGTGATTGAGTTTCGTAGAATGATAAATAAGCGGCCCTTTAATCGCAGTAATTGTAAAAGAGTGTTTTCGTTTTAGGGTCCCGGTGTTGTTAGCGACTCACATCCCTTCAGGTAACTATCCACAAATGGTGGTAATTTCCATTTTATTATAAGTTAAAGGCGTCATTTAACCTATTCAACTCCTACATGCACAGCCGTAGTATCTTCGAGCAATATAAAGAAAATAGCGGTAAATTAAACATGGAGCAACACTATTCGCAGCAGCGATGCAACTTTCATAACGAAAACGCGATCACGTGACTTATACATCAGCCTATTGGATGACGGAGAATCTGGAACGTCGATGCTGTGTTTAGAATATGGGCACCGCTATCGGAATGGTGGCCAAGCGTCTTTAAATTGCGGCTGTGAAGGACAAATTTATTTTCTAAATGCATAGCCGAAATTCGTATTTACCAGTCTATTGAAATGGGAAGACATGAAAAGAATGATGACGAGCGGGGTTTTCAATTACCTAGTCGCAATGTGTCTTCTGTACACTTCCGCCACTGTTGAGGCGCACTCCTCGATCACGCACTGTAACAGCGATCTCTACCTAAGGATAGTAATCATCACAATTGCAGGTCAAAAATGTTTTAGATTTTAGGCCCAGTTTTAATCTTCTGTACAGCCATACCGGCTGAGAAGACTATTGCAACAACTTTGTCCATCCGGACGTCCTTCGCTTTTTTCAATTTCGAAACGGTACTAGACCACGGTTTGATCGTCGAATTGAAATCCTAAGATAACACGCAATATAAGCAACTGGATTTTAGCTTCGTTTAAAATAGTCTCGTCGCATTGTTGCATGAATGAATAGGCTTCCCTTCGAACCAAATTCTCCATTAGGCCTATCGACTACTTACAAAATTAAAACTGGATTTAAAAAAAATTAGGCCAAAAAATGAAAATTAGGCCTAAATTCATGTTACCACTGAAACGTCAAGTTGCTATCGAGTCGCTGTTGGCTTCGTCAACAGCGTCTCTCTCGTCACTTTCGTATACTACCACCACTGATCTATATAGGCTGCGTTACGCTGTGACACTGTAACTGTGTGCCCGAAGCAAAAATGAATCTGCTTACTATACAATCCAAATCGTCGTTAGCTACTAATTACGAAATTAAAACTGCTGGTTAAAATTAGGCCTAAAAGCTGACAATTATGCCTAAATTGTAAAATAGGCCTAAAAGCTAACACATTTTTAACCGGCAATTGTGATGGTTACTGCTTTTAGAGTACAATAGAGATAACTGCTGTAGTGCGTGATAAAGGTGTGCGCCTCAACATTGGAAGTGGAGGAACTGTACAGAAGACCGGTGCTACTAAGCAGTCGCTGTAGCCGCTTGTTTGATTTTAGGCTTAATTTTCAGCTTTATGCTTAATTTTCAGCTCTTAGGCCTATTTTTTACCTGCCGTTTTAAATTTCAGAAGTAGCAGCTACCGGAGAATTGGGTTCAAGAGGTTTAGGCCTATTCCGATTCCGTGGCAAGGAGGAATCTTTAAACTATTAGACGCAGGCATGTTAAATGCGACGATCAAAATGTTATTCGTATGTAATCTTACTTTGTGAGTGGACGTCATTAAGGTAGCAAAAGGTGTCCCCTGACAAGGCACGAACTCACAACAACCTTAAAACCAACTCAACATTTTTAATATTCAGAGCTGCTCCTTGTTCAAAACATATGACGCATATAAAAGGTTAAAACATAAACAGTGGAACCAGCCCCACACACAAGTTATCTGGGGCCATCCATGTTGACTTTCCAACGTGGATGCCCCAGATAACTTGTGTGTGGGGCTGGTCCCATTTTTTATATTTTAACCTTTTATATGCTTCATCTTTGCAAACAAGGAGCAAAAAACAGCTCTGACAATTAAAATTGTGTGTGGCTTTTAAGGTAGTTGCGAGTTCGTCCCTTGTCAGGGATCACTTTTGCTACTTTTTAAACTGGTATCACTTCGTTGAGTTACGTCGGAAAAGCCTGTTAGCTAGAAGGCACCAACCACGTTTTAATCGTTTTTTTTTTAAGTTCACTCGATTGCTGTTGAAAAAGGCGACGGGGGTGGGGGTTGGGGGGGGGGGGGCCAGTCACTCAAGGGTCCCTCACGGCCTAAAAAATTTTTTTTCGCGATCCAATGGCAACGAGCACGGAGCAGGAGCACTGCAGTGCAAGCCTGTTGGACTGTTAGCCAAGGAAGCCTTCAAACGTAAGCAGCCCTGATTATTGAATGACACAACCCGTAAAGCACAACTGTGGCCGACGAATATTATGACATAGCGTTACCTTTCTACGATTTCAGTCGGGGGAGGCGCTGTTGTGGTTTAGTCCCAGGCCCCTAAAGTTGATGTGGGGGTCCACCTGCTCACATATTGCACACCGCAGCTGTATAATCTGATTGATATAATCCGAAAGAGATAAGAGGTTGAACTCCTCTTTAATTTTGCCGATAATTCTCACCCTCTCCGCAATCCCCGCGTCTACCATGTTAAATGTATGGACAGAGATACGCTAACGAAATAAAAAATAAAAAATTTCGCAGAGCAGAACGTTAGCCAAAACGTAATTTTGACGAGCGGGTGAAAGCCTGGCGAAATCAACACAAATTCTACTAAAGCCGAAGAAGAATCACGAATAAATAAACAAGCAGGACCCTCGTTTTAGGCTTATAAATAGATAAGTGGCTCTGATGTACCCATTAATGCGCTTTTAGGCGGACTTCCGCCCCGCCTACCCTCCCCCTTCCCCCAGGATGATGGACGTCGCTTGACGAATTAATGAGGGCAACGATGGGTCGGGGGTTAGGACAAACTGTCCTGTAATATGGGCTTGCATACAGGAGAGACTGCGATTCGCGATCAGGATGTGTCCAAACAGTAGAAAAGAGAAGATCATATTACGGTCATCGTTGATGAGGGCGGTGGGGGGGGGGGACCCACGGGATGGGGGATCAGTGGGTGAAATGGGGATACCAATCCCAACAGGAAACACCCCTGCCATCTAGCCCATTTGGTCTAATAGTTTTCCCCTCTACCGCCACCTCCCCCCCCCCCACAACTGCCATTCCTACCAATTTACCAGTCTACATTATTCTTTCAAGCGCTAATTGCGGAAATGGATCTGCTGTTTCAATTAAGCTACCGGTTGGTCTTGGAGCCAGCTATAGCTGCACAGAAATAAAAGTCGTAAATAACTCCTGCCACCACAACGGGTGTTATGTCTTGCATGAACGGAATATTTGGGCGGAGTTGGGTCATTACTGCTGATCTAGAGAGTTTAAAAACCATTAGTGATTTATTACGATGGGCCACTATTAAAATTGGATCGCTTCGTTCTTGCGCGAATGAATAAATGTTCAGTTTATGTTCTGTGCTGTCGTGGCAATTTTATTTTTAAACACCCTCTTCCGAAGCACAGTTGTATGAGATTGGCTCAGAGTTCAAAAGTATTTTCAATAGTGGTTCTGTATGTTATCCGCTGGGTGTTGGTTGAAGGCAATGCCGTGCGTAGGGGGGGGGGGCATTGCCCCTGCTCTTTTCGCAAAATGCCCTTTTTGTAAAAAAAAAAGTGGTCATTTTTGAAGACAGGTTGCTGATGAGGTGGTGTCTGAGAAAGGGCCCGGAGGCCTAAAGAACAGCCTAAAACCTCCAAAAAGACCAAAAAGGGCAAAAAAGCGAAAAAAAAAATAGAACAGGAGTAAAAAAGAGCAAAATAAAAAGGTACCCAGAAAAAATGTCTTCTAAAACTTAGTGTGCTCTTCTACTAAAAGGTTCCCCTGCCCACTCGGGGGTCTGTGCATGCTACTGGTTGAAGGTGGTGTCATCAGTGGCGCACCCAGACGGGGAAGGGGGTGGGTGTGGGGGGGGGGGGGGGCTGAACTTTCCACTCACCAGACCAGAAGTGAATGAAAAGTTGAACTAGACAATTGTAACCACTTTTGTTTTTTTTTCTTTGGGTTACCGAATTTCTTGAAGGGTGCTAAGTACGTATGCGTTTAAAAGCTTATTCAAGCTGTGTGTTTCATCAAACTGTGGCACAGTTCCCCAAAAAATGGCATTTAAACAAAAGAAACCACTACCAGACCACTTCGAACGTCACGTATTTACTTAACTAACTACGGCTAAAATGGTAGCCACCACAACGGATTTAAACATGCCATGGCTGGAAACGAAGAGCAGCGTTTAATTTCATGCAATCCTAAGACATAATATTGTCAGTGCATAACGGACACGTCAGTTTTAAAGTTCATCCGTCCCAGAATGTGAGATTTGATTTAGGCCGACTGACTTTGCAGTTCACGAGAGCTCATATTTGAGGTCGAGGCTGGCAAGTTCTGTAATTTTTCAAGGATTTGTAGGGATACATTTACATATGGTGTTTTATGTCAAGGAAGGGGGTTGGAGCTGAGTGATTGGGGTAAACTTAAAAACAGCCAACAAATTCTCAAACAGTATGTAGGCGCCATTAATATTATACAGACATACACTCTGTCCTGCCCTTTCAAATAGACCTACTAAGGCTACTTATGGTACCTTTGGAAATAAGTTTTGCGTTCAACTGAATGTATTTCCCAGCGTTCAAACCCTAGCGAATTAGAAATAGGATGCCAATCTACACAAACGGGAGGCCGTCTGTACCCATTTGGAAATGTACAGCAACCCATGAAAGGAAACTGCCAAACCCAGAATGGCCTTGCGATGCGGAAAGGCTCCATTAAAGGTGCTTTTACACCTTTTCAACTCCTAGATGCAGCACCGTAGAATCTTCGGGCAATATAAAGAAAATAATGGTAAATTAAATATGGAACAACACTATTCGCAGCAGCGCTACGATTTTCATAACTAAAACGAAATCACGTGACCTGCATCAGCCTATTGAGAGTCTGGAACGTGGATGCTGTATTTAGAATATGGGCAACGCTATCGAAATGGTGAGCAGGCACCTTTTAAAGGCCGGCTGCCACCGAATTAGCACTGCAGCATCTAGGCCTGCGGAGTTTGCGCGGGAAGCAAAGTAATGCACAAAGCAAAACTTTTAAGCGCATCAAACAAGCCACGTGACTCATTAATTATTGAGAAAAAATTTGGTACGCCCTCATGCACTTGGAAACAAGCTGTAAAGATTAACGATATCAGTGTCACTAGATGGCGCCAGTATATTTTCTTTATATTTTTTCGTGGCGCCATCGAGTGACATCAGTATCGTTAATCTTTATAGCTTGCTTCCAGGTGCACGAGGGCGTACAAATGTTTTACTCAATAATTAATGAGTCACGTGACTTGTTTGATGCGTTTGAAAGTTTTGCTTTGTGCATTCCTTTGCTTCCTGCGAGAGAAACCTCGATAGGCCTATATATAGATGCTGCAATGCTAATTTGGTGGCAACCGGCCTTTAAGGTGTTTGCTGGAAATTTTCAAATGTGCACAGTATATGGCTTGTACTTAGGATTTACAGGTTGTTTCGCCGGCAGGACTGGGAAAGTTACAGGGTCGTGATTCTCAACCGATTGTGCGAGAGAGCGTTCTGTATTGGTGCATCGCTGGGACGTATAAAATATTATCACCACTGTATCGTATTTTCAATGCATAGACTGCAAACAGGCCATAATCCCAAGCAGTGCCGCAATCACGGGTGGTGCGCAGGGTGCAAGGTACCCGGACCCAGTAGACAGGGTTCCAAAAATCACGAGTATCGGTCCAAGAAGGTACAAAATTCACTACTGTTTGTTCAGGATTGGGAGTCGCGTTGCCCCCAGAATTGCCTACTTGTTGAGAAGGAACCCACCGTCATGTCCTTACACCCCTCCTTAAAAAAAGCTAGTTGGGCTCTGATCTCAAGCTTTACCAACATTGTTTTATTTAAAAAATTCATTTCCTGTTCTCAGTACCTCCACTACGAAACTTAATCAGCCCTTAAGTAGCGAATAAATTTAACACAAAGTTTTAAACTGATAGCAACTCAAAGTTTGTTAACTAAAAGGTAAAACCAGTAATGCACAAACCTTATATATTATCACAATCTACGTTTACCAGTTAAAAGTCAAAAACAACCATTAACCTAGCAACATCTTTAAAAAATAGCAATAACCCCATCAAGGGCTCAAATTTAAAGCCTAGGAAAGTCTCACGAAAAAACTTTTTAAACAAACAGAAAAATGAAGAGAGAAGAAATAAACTATACCTGCTTTAATATCCAACTTTTTGTTTAAAGTGTCGAATTCACCGGCCTTTCAAGTGTCTTCTGGTAAATTACTAACTAATTTCAACTAATTTAATCTAATCCAATCTAATCTAATCTAATCATGTAGTTTCTCAACAAATTTGTTCTAGGTTAAAACTGGTTTGTAAGAACATGTAGTCGGGTACGTTTTTTTTTTTAATTTACACTGATTTGTCTTATTTTCTTTCATTAGAAAGAAGTTTTTAATAATAATTACAAAATTTTTTAACTGCATATTTAATATTTTTGTCTTATCATAAAGATGAGTTATTTTATGGCATGGTCTATTACCAAAAATGATCTGTATTACTTTGTTTTGATTTTTTTTTAACCGATTAATTGCTTTTAGTTTGGTTCATTCATAAATTTCTATAGCGTACAATAAGTAAGGTTTAATCCATGCTCATATTATAATTGGTAAGCTTTAGTCCATGCTTCAAACAAAACAATTTTGCTTTTCCATGTTAAAACTTTGTTCAAGTAATAAGTTTTGGCAAGGTTTGTCTAAATTCTTTAGTAATGTTATCAATATGACTCCCATAGTTCCGTTTATTATCAACTCCAACTCTTAAATACTAGTAAGAATATTGGGACACATTTATTCCATTCAAATTACTGAGCAGGAATAACTGCAATATCTAATTTTGACTTCGTTTGGCAACAAATTTCACTTTCAGTGCCATGGTTTCAATAATTCGCGCCTATTTAAGAAAGATATATATATATATATATATATATATATATATATATATACATATATACTAGCATTGTACCCGGCTTCGCCCGGGAATTTGTTTGACCGTGGTTGTTTCCCAGTATTTGCTCGGTGCTGCGTGATCGTTCACTGCAACAGTCAATTTTTCATTGTGTAAAACTCGCCCTTTCCGTCAATCCTCTCCCTCCGCAAAGCAATATCGTAGTCAAATAGTGGCTGTAACATAAGCACTGCCCCACCAACGGGCATTCCCCGTTCAGGCCCCTCCCCACTCCCAGTAGCGTGCAAAAATAACTGTCCTTCGTACATGACGTCATTTAAGACATGCCTTTGCGATGACCGCGCAGAGCAGATTGTTAGTCTAGGCAACAATGTGCCAATTTCAACTTCTTTTCAGGGCAACAACGTCCCAGTTTCAACTTCAAACCAAAGAATTGATACACTCGCACGTTTTCATTGTTCCCCTTCCGGGGGTCGTCGTTGCGGTTGCTTCATTTCTGCTATGAGACTTTGGGGGGGGGGGGGATTGAGGCTTAATAGCGCGTCGACAACTTGGTCATTAGCGCCAACCTCAGTCACAGTGCAGTGGTCCGGGTTGCCACTGCACCACACATTACAGAGATGTTATTCAAACCCCTAATCTAAATCTTGTCATACATCTGTACATCTGAGGAATGTACATCTGAGGAATGTGTCGCCGCAGTCGCCGTGAGGAGGTGGTGTTGGCCCGTTTGCGCGTTGGTCACACACGACTTACTCACTGTTTCCTTTTGCGGGGGCTTGACCCTCCTGAATGTTCTTGGTGTCGACAGCCACTTACGGTCCGGCACTTCCTTGTCGACTGTCACCATCTTGATGGTGTTCGTCGTCGTTTCCATCTTCCGCATGACATTGTGCGTCAATTGGGTGATAAGTCTGTCCTCCTGTCCGGTGAGACTTTGGTTATAATGTAAGAAGATGTGTGTGTGTGTGTATCATAATGTGGCACATCATAATATGGTCACTCTTGATAGGCCACTGAGTAATTCTCTCGTTTTGATCTTATTTGTTTCATCATATGCATTCTCTCACAGAAATCGCAGTGTGTGCACCATACCGAACCTTGCCCGCCATTATACCTTCACTTGAGTTGAGAGAGTAATCCGAACGTTCTGCTCATTACCGTTAAACCAAATACACGGCGAAATGCATAATCCATATATTAAAAAAAGAGTAATAAAAAGGAAGGGGGGAAAAACTCTAGTGGGCAGGATCGAATTTATCATGCAACTCATTTTCTAGATTAAACAAAAACCCCCATCCGCACGCTTGCCCGTAAGTTGGAGAGATGGCTGCCCGATTAAAGATGTCATTCAAAAATGAAGCCAGCGAGCAAGCAGCAGAGATCACAGCGCCCTCACTCGCAGCACGGCGGCAATCGGCTCCAACGCTTATCTTCATCACCAAGCCTAACGGCGCTTCCTTCGTCCATAAAGCACAGCGCCATTACTACTGAATGGGGCACGATGGAGCGGCAAAGCTTAATTAACGGGCTTGCTGCAGAGTCCCTAGCCTTTGCTTCGCTTCGCTAGGGATAAACAGTCGCTTTTAGCCCTTTATTCTGATGAAGCGAAGCAAGAGCAGGTACAATACGGCTTGCTCAAAGCCGCTTCAACTGTTCCTTTTTGGACTTACAACGTCTGCTCCTGTTATTTTTTCCCCCATATACCTATTGTATGTACCATCTTTTCTTCTTCTTCTGCCTCGTCCCACGGCAGAACTGAATTTGCGATGTTGTTTCTTTTTTAAGACAGACGTTAAAGTTGGCTGCTTCAATTAACATTCTTTGCGCGTCATGTCACTCGGGGACTCCAGAGAAAACGTTGTAAAGAAAAATGCAGCAACAAAAATTCTAGAAAATTCCGATGGTAACCCGCGCTGCAACTTCTTCCGCATGACCACTCATTTTGTCCCCATCACTTCACCCATTTCACTTGATTTAATGCCATTATAATTAATTAAAGCTGCATGTTTAGAAGAGACGCAACTTGTTTAGATTGTTCACTGTTCAGTTATAAGCAAGTTGAGCAGTTTGCTGGCCAATAAAGGTATCGTACGTGGTGTCCCATTTATCTTAAACGTCTTTATAACACCAATTTCTAAAGTTTAATCCCGATTAACAAAAATAGTTTATCTTCTTAATGGTTAGGATTTCGTATTTTTTTAGAGTAAACAGGTTTCAATTATTGGTAATGAAGAATGTGTTCAATATGGCCTCCCCTTTGGTTCTGAATGTCCCCAGAGACAGACAACAAAGTTGCTAACGACTAGAGTGAGTTTCGTTAGCAGGTTGTTGGTGACTTCATAAATGCTGGTTTTCAGTTCACTGGTGCTCCTGGATGGTCCATGTTTTGTTGAATGAAGTCATACCATGTTGTCGTTGCAGAGTTCCACTTGTGAAACAACTTAATCACAAAACGCTGTTTTGTTGAACAGTGGTCCGCCATTGAGCTAATATAAAACTGCTCACTCTAAATGGAGACCAAATTTGGGGCAATCGGAGTGTTATCCATTATCAGGATATATAATGTTTTTGTTAATGGGGATTAAATAGTAGAAATTAGTGTTAGGAAAACTAACGGGATACCGTGTATCGGTGATCCAGAGACTTACTGATGCACCGTTCGAATCCGAGTATTGCCACACCAACAAAGTACAGGTTTTTTTATGTGCAGCAATAGAAATCACCAATTGGATTTTTTTTAATGCTTTCTTGCCTGATTTTTTTCCCAACAAATCTTTACCTAGCATTTTACCCAAATGACACTCTGTATGTGGATTCGCTTATCTTGCGTACGGCATGTCAGAAATTCTAAGGAATGCCATCGGAAATTGTTTTTCTATCAGATTACCTCAGACTGGTCAGAACCAAACAAAAATATATATAAAAAAAACTCTCAAACAAGAAATAGAACTGTGATAATAACCAAAAACTACTAAATGTGTCGTCACAGGTAACGGAGTATTTTCAGTATAGTATGATGACTGAAATGCACAATAATGTACAACAATGCACGTGAGTGCATCAGTGCAACAATGTGCAACAATGCACGTGGGTGCATCAGTGCAAAAGTGTACAACAATGCACGTGGGTGCATCAGTTGTACGAATGTCCAAGGTATTCTGTCAGTATCTGTCAGTAACACTCCACAGAGCCAGTGCAAAACTGAGATTCAATGAAACTGTAACGGGACAGTTTCATGTGTACGGTAAATCATCATTGTTGGACATTCTTCCGTTCTTGTTCGCTGAAGGGGCTATTCGTTGCCCTTGAACAGTGATGGGGCAGTTCAAAATTAAGCAACAATGAGCAGTTTCCGATTTCCCTTGTTTGCCAAACGAGACCATCAGAAACCAGCAACAATTCTTAAACACTATCCGCTGAAACAACGTCCCAAGAATTCTACTGTTTTTGTTCTAATATTTTCGTTGTTGTCTGATAAGGCAATTTCTCATTTCTCTTGTTCACCGAAGGGGCATTTCGGAATCAAGCTAGAATGCATTGCCACAAGTAAAGTTATGAGTTATGCATACATCACTACCTTGCAGTAACTAGGCTTGCTGTATCGAAAGTTCATGTTTTCTACTGGCAGTGGCATAAGTAACAAAAGGGGAGGGGGCAGGAAGGAAAGTGCCCCCGAAGGATGAGGCATGGGGACGTATAAATCTATAAAAAAAAATTATCTATTCGCTGTTTTCGTACAAGGTTTTTTCTTTATGTCGCCCTATATTATGCAAAGCAAGAAAAATAATGATAACTTATAAAATAAAGTGGTCGTACGTTTTCTGGCAGTGGCAGCGTAAAGGGAAACTTTCCCCATTTACTTGCGGCCTGTCCTAATTCTAAGCCTAGCCTGAATTTTTACTGAAGAAATATTTTCTGCAAATTTTTTCTAGGGAATAAAAACCTATGAAAGCATTTTTTTTGGGCGGGGGAGGGGGGGGGGAAATCTGCGTGTTCCGAGGCTCGCCATAAAGGGTAGGTTTGTAATAAACAAGATGAGTGTGTGTCACTGGCTCATTGGCAGGGTAAGTAATATAAATCTGCCCCTGCCAATGAGCCAGTGACGCAAATTCATCTTGTTTATTGCTCCTTGCTCACTGCAAACCTGCCTTTTAATGGAAGTTATCTGTAAGCATGCAAGGCATGTGCCGCTTGTTGCCGTAATCATTGTGGCGGGCATTCGTGAATATAGATGACTTTCATAAAAAAAAAAAATGTGGACATTCGTAAATGCGAATGCCAACGGTTTTCCCGCATTGGACGAAAGTGCGGGTATTCGTAACAACAAGAATTTACAGGGTTGGGGAGGAGAATTTGTGACTGAGACCCCATACTGAAACGTCCTAGATCCAGCCCTATTAGTTCCGTCTGAGTTTATAGAGGGCGCCACGAGTTTTATGTGGGAATCATCTACTCGATTTTCAGCCTAAAATTAAACTGAACTAAATGAAACTAGCTTGTATTTAATTATTATTTAGTTTAGCATAGTTGCTATTTAGTTTACTTTAGATTTGGGCTGAAAAATGAGTAAAAATTACCAGATGGAACACGTGACGCCCTCTGAAAACTCTGACGGAACTAATTGGAATGGCTCTATAGGACGTTTCAATAGTGACTTTTTAGAGTTACAAATTCTCCTCCCCCAACCCTATAAATTCTTGGTAACAACAATGCGTTTTTTCTTTGTTGGTCGATTGTTGCGACCGGTTTGGATATCACTCAAAAGGGCATTATAAGTACTGGCATGAGTGGTACTGTGAATAGGATAGTGACGTGTTACTAAATGCGTTGAAAATATAGATCAGCACACATCTATCATAACAAATTCAGAAGAATAGTTACCATTGTGCCAATGTTTTACGAGCGCGGACATGTTAGATTTCATAATACCAGAAGCTAGCTAGCTGTGTTAGATGTGTTGTGAACCTTGCGATCGTGGATTATCTGGTCAATGAAAACTTTATTTGCGTAATTCTTCATGAAAATTCCATAGAAAATAAACTCTGAAAATAGCTCTAGACCACAAACCTGTATTTGTATTTATAGCCTGTATACTAAAATTTTTAAAGAATATTTTTAGGTTAAAGTCCTTTGTTCAATGGGGGAAGCTATAAAGTGCACATTACAATCTTCTGACTTAGCGAAAAATAGATGCTCAATTTTAGTCCCAAAACAACACTATTTCGACCAAATAAATGGTTTCAAATTGATAAAAAAAAACAAAAAACAGCCATCACAAACCGACCAAAATTTAAAATAGCCCCTTGTGTCGTGTTGGGCTACTACGGCGTGCCCATTATTGTGTGGCCATAACTCTTTTTTTTTTATTCGTTAATCGTGAGCACTGTAAACCCAACCTGCTCACAATCATTCATCACTAGATTCGGTTGGGGCCCTGCCCGGCCGAGTGGCTGTGTCGCTGATAAACGCACGGTCTTGCGGCGGCAAATGGCTCTCCGGACGATAGGGGGGCCACAACGGAAGACGTTGAGTCCGACTGCGTTTGCTCCATTACGAAAGCCATCTCGCCCTCGCACACTGATGGAAATATTTACTTACATCTCAGGAATGCTGGCTCTTAAAACCAGTAAAATTCTGCTTTATACCTTTTCGAAATGGGCCAACCATGAAATATTAACCCATTCATAAATTCAGAAGCAAGCAAGTAGCTGAGGCAGCCGCCGCTATGCATTTTGTTGTTGTCGGTGCGAGCGCCGTGGCCATTTGCTACGGCATTGCAATGCCGTGTATCGCGATATTGCCGTCAGAGGGAGATTCGTTCCGATGCGTTGCCTTTCGAGAGGAGATGTGGCCAATTCCGGTCGAGAACTTAAGAGACTGTGGATTCCTTTGGGACATTGGCAAACAGTGGCGATGGGAGGGTTCGTGTGTGTGCCTCTCTCTTTTCCTTCCTCGTCTTTTTATCGGGCTCGTGACAGTGTTTCACTTGCATTGGCCGTTTTCCAAAGAAATGCTGACGATAGTACAGTAAAAGAAGCTGCAAGCACCTGATAACAAAGAAAGGCAATCAGCTTTCAAAAGTCACAGGGATTTGACTGGAACAGAAATCGCAACCATTTTTTTATGGAGCAAATCCGTTTATTTCAATAAAAAAAAAAACATTTGATATCAATTTCCCCGACGTTTCCTGAAATCGGTCCCAGCAGTGCCACCACAGAATGTTTCAAAAAGAGTCGCCATTAAAAATGTTTTAAACAGCCCTACGTGACGATGTGATTGGCTGCTGCTTTATGCCAATGAAACGGAACGGCTGCCAGTTCTGGCGTAATTCTACTTTTTCACTACTTGTGCTCAATAAAGTTGGAATGAACTTCCGGCACCTCCTTTTAATGATATCAAGCTGTCATTTGAACATACCCAGATTAATCGATGGCTCAGTATAGGAAGTGTATATTACAAGTTTCAAAGTTTAACTAATTAGGTTTACGAAGAGAATTAATTTGGGTAACTGCAACTGAATAGTTGATCTACAAAAAAAAAAAAAAAATCAATTCTTCTATCTTCTTATCACAAGGATTGGTTGATCGGTGTATTGATCTCACTGTAGTTAGTCTCAAATCAGTTCACTCCAATTTTGAAAGTCGCCTAGAAAGGCAGAGTTTCCAAAGTCTCGTAGCGAACCTCAAGAAGATATTAACATCTTTCGGTAGCAAAACATTCTAAAACACAGATGACTTTAGTATCCATCAGCAAGGCTATAATTACTTGCCTTGAGTAAAATACTAATGTGTGGGTGGATTTTCTGAAAGTATCCATCAGAATTTTGAGATACAGATTGTAATTGGAAAGAGGCCGCATCAGCTGCTAAAGTTGATTATACAAACGTCAATTGCACTACATCTCAGTAGCTAGCACACACACCTCAGTAGCAGGCCTAACAGCCACGTCCAGTTTCATGCGTATACTATAGAGCAGTAACATTTGCCGCCATATTGGCACCAGTATGGGTTTTGGAGGGCATAACTACAAGGTGCACTACATAAAAATGGAGGGAAAAACAGCGGAAGAGCGGATTTCTTAGGCTTAAAATAACGTTGTTTTCTCCAACAACAAAAATCGCGCGTTTTAGGTCTAAGTAATCACTCTTCACAGCATCGGCTTCAGTATGACGCCCTTCTATTTCTCTCTGCAGTGCCCCTTGCAGCTAACCCATTAAGGCTCCAGCATAGAGTTATATACAATGATACTACGTCATGTCATTGTTCTATAGCAGGTGTTGAATGCACGGATTGCAACACTGGTTAGGTTCAGGTAGCTCACTTGTATGTCCATGGTCGACCGAATTAAGTAGTTTCTTCAAATGGTTGTGCACACTGCCTAACAAACGCTGATTTTCGTTTGCTTCGCTCACTCAATCAGCACACTCAAATCTCCCTCCCCACTGATAATGATCTCATTTTTCTAATGATCACTTCCGTTATATTTATTCTTCCATGTTCATGTTCATGCTAGCAGAAATATCAGCACATGATGTGACTCAAATCACCCCCCCCCCCATTCCTCACAACGGCTAACGATCACTTCTATTATATTCTACCAACCATGTTCATGTTCATGCTAACGGACAGAAATAAGGCTTCAGGCGATCTCGAAGCTGCCCCTTCAAGAAGCATGCTGTCCTGAAACGCTTTCCCGCAATGCAATCCCTCCAACCAGACGTGCGGCGCCATGTGCTGTAGACCGTGGGCCTTTGCTTGCTCCCTGACCTCTTGTGTAATTATATACATATACAAATTCATTTTTATCGAAAATATCACGACTATGATTCGGAATGCCTCAGTCGGATTCAGTATTGTAACAATTATTGTTACTATTTTTGTTCTATTACACGAGATTTGCCAACTGGTAAGTCAGAGGACGAAAAATTAAAAGGTAATTGTATTGTTCATTCTCAATGTAAGTGAATTCTGGAGTTAAATCGTGGCAAAATATTGAATATTCATTTTTATAATGACCCACCGTGCTTCTCATTCTGTGCTGGCGTCTGTGTGTTGCCTGTCTTTAGCCACAATAACTTTAGAAATTATAATCCGATTTATTTTAAACTTTCAACTTGAAATATTCCTGTGTGGTCAAGCATTCATAGGCAAACACCCGTTTCACAGAATATGTTTTTCAAATTACGTACATGCCTCGCTCGCGCTGCCGTGCTTGCTTCGGCGAAACACATAACATCAGAAACCACGACTAACCACAAATTTCTTCCAATTTGGCATGCTTCTATAACTTCTACAATGATTAATTTTTAAAGAATATTTTGATTGTGCGAAACGGGATTCTGCAAAACGGGAATTCCGCTTTTATGAATGAATAACCATCATGTGTATAACTTAGTGTTAAAAGAGATTCTTGGCATTGACCTAGTGACGACGAGGCACTCCCAAACATATGTAAAGTATACGTTTTTCCTTCTGCATTGCTACTTTTCAAAACGCAAATAAATCAACTGCTCTTATTCTCCCTCTGCTTGTCTCTGTTACGCGTTTGCCTTTTAAAACCTCATTACATAGGAACAAGGTATTTAATTTCGTGTAGTACGTACAATTTTGTCAAGTTGGATTTGGTGTAACGGGATTTGGCGAAACGGGATTTTCCCCTTAGGCAAAAGCTTTTAATCTGCTTTCTTTTTGACAAAACGGGATTTGGTGAAACGGGACGTCACCCAATTGGTATCCGTATTATTACAGCAAAATACTCTCCATTCCTTCATTGCACAATCTGCTTTATCCACCAGTCAACAAACAGAAAAAAAAGAATTGGTACAAGAAAGGGGCTTTTATTTCAGTTGTGCCGGAGTCACTTCTCCAGGTTGTTTTTGAAGAGAACGAGCGAGCGATGTGTGTGGTTCCTTCTAGCTACTGGTCCATTCTCTCTGCGTCTTGACTAAATGCGGGGAATTCTTGAGCGAACATCGGGGTCTCCCGCCAGCTCTTGAATGCATCTCGTCACGAAGCAAGGAGAGTCGGGCAATCAGAGGGTTTCCGGCGCGACGCAGGAATCTAATTCTATTTGCTGGCTCAATAGGCGCCCTCATTCACTCCCGCCAACTGGTCGTGCAGGAATGGAAGGAGTTGCCTCAACCAGGTTTGTTTACGATGCACCCGAGACTCTTGCAAGAAAAGAAAGTTTGAATAAGGAAAAGACAAGACAAGACGAAGCTGTGTGCGCCATTGTGCACGGAAAGCGTGTGGTTTGGGGGACAAGGACTAAGCTGCAACAACATTAGCGTTTCAAACCTGACTTCTCCTCCTGCTCGACTGTTCGCTAGCTAGCGTGAAGGCTTCGTAATGAATTGAGTTACTGATTCGAGTTCGGAAGGTGTCGAAATCTCCAATAAATTGGAAGCAAGTCAGCCAGTGGTGCGCCGTTGTTAACATCTCTAAAGGCCAAGTTCAAAACGTGATACAAGTACGCAAATAGACATGTTATTAAGGACCTTCTGGTAATGGGAGATTTAGGAGATAACGAAGTAATGTTAGTTCATAGTCTTATGCATTTACTATTGCAGTTTTCAAAAGAAACTTGTTCGTCCAGATTAACACACAAGTTGATGGGTATAAGCCATGGTCGCGTTCGTTCTTCTAAAAATTGTGTTTTGTATAGACCTACGTTTTTTATTACTCAGTGAATCGCCATTAGGCTAGTCTCTTAGATGTTACAGATTATAATAATATTTGTCGCATCTAAACTGCGCAGAAGTACACCAAAGTGCCACTAACACCGAGCCTAATTTAACACATAGGTAAAATGACCATGTAGGCGACGGCATTTCACAGGTTAAAAATCAAGGGTAAAAATATGAAAAAGAAGGACCTAAAAAAGAAAATTTACCATAGCATGGTAATGTCAGAAGGAGCATCTTAAAAATATGTGAAGGTCATACTTTTTAAGTTTAACTTTGAACGCAGCAGGTGAGGACGCCTCAATAACATCACCCGGTAGAGAGTTCCAAACATTCACCACGCGATTAGCAAAGAAAAACTTTCTACAGTCGCGTCTTGCCCGAGCGACAAGCAGCTTTTTTGAGTGGCCATGTGTCTGGTCATCTTCATGCAAAGTAAAAAAAATAATAATAATCAGCCGGGAATTCAACATGACTAGATATAATTTGAAAGTCAAGTCGGCCACTAGACGGCGATATTACAATGATTCTAACTTAAGGACTGCCAAACGTTCAGCGTAGAATTTATTTTTCATCCCAAACAGGTATTTGGTGAAATTTCGCTGAACCGATTCAACGTTGTCAATATCTCCCAATAAGTGTGGAGACCAAATAGAACTTGCATATTTTCTACGTCCTTGAACTTGAGGTGCACGCCATAGAGCAGGAACTTTTGCCTAATTATCAAACCATTATAGGACCATGGCTATGTTAGGCACTGGCCATAACTGAATATCTGACTATAGTACTGTTTGATTGAAAACTTGACACGGCAATTATTGGAAACTGGTCACTAACGAGATCCGACTATTCAAAAAAATTCTGCAGTAGCTTTAAATTATTATGCTGAATCTAATTATTTGGAATTACCCTGCTTATCAAAACTGATCCTCTGGGCACTCGCATGTGATGTCCGGGCTTCAGTTTAGCAAAATCGGGGCCAAGGCCTCAAATGTTTCGCTTTAACCTACCGCACTAAACTATAATAGTTTGTGTAGCGAAATTCAGGTTTGTTTGTCAGTGGAGTAATTGTTGCCTTTACTGATGGTTTTAGTGACCAGTAAAGGGTTATAGGTGACTATTTGTGTTAATGTTAGACAGTAAAATGGATTGTAGTGGCCCATAGATTTGTGGTCGTTTAGGTGCACAGCGTGGACGACTTTACAGGTGTGTGTTTTACGAACACCTTTAGCTGTACAAAGCTTTTGGCATACCTAGGAGCTTATGCATGTGCACAGTTTCCATGCCATAACATGCTTCTATTCCACCTGGCTATTGGCCAGCTAATTAACATCACTAAAGTCTTATTTTACCAAAGCAATGTTAAAACGCATTAACTCCCAGCAATGTTGGAGCTGGGAGGCAAGATAAGCAAATTCTACTCCAGTGGGCCTAGGCTGAAGACAAAAATGTCTTCCTTCCTTCAGTGTCATTTGAACACCACTGCTTGCGTATTTGCACGTGATTGGACGAATGGCATGCCGTACAAGTGATATTTTTTCCACACAGTGCAATGTTTAGCGTTTGTTTTCTGCAAAAAGTAAAAACGGATACTCGTTCGACAAGTGTCTGCATGGCGTCGCGGTTCAGAACCAATGGTGGAACATGGGATAAAATTACCTTGGAGACTCCGCCTTTACGCCAATCCTGGCTTAAGTTTTGTACTGCACAGGACAACAGACCATGCACAACGTTACATCGAACCATGAGCCATGCATTTGTCTTGCATTTTTTTTTTTACGGTAAATGCGAACCAGAATCACAATTTGTTTGGGTGCACGGGTAAACACGAGCACTGGGGCATCAGATTCGATAGGCGTCTCGGTCACGGCTGTACATCTCTAGCTTCTTACAGACCTGGGTCCGATCCTGGTGAAGGGAAGTGTACATGTGCGATGTTTTTCTCTGCCCGCCCGTTTGCACGAGGGTTTCCGCCCTCATGCGCAAAAAACAACTGAAATGATGGTGGTACCTTCCACTTAACATCTGCCGCTTGGGCCGTCAAAAAACCTCTAAACCATGCGCACCATGCGTTAGCCAATGACGAACGAGAACAACGGCTGTTTGGCCGTCTGATTGGACTATAGCCCAGTCACGTGATATGCACGTCACAGCAAACAGCCATGCCGTGTGGTATAAACTTACAGGCCGACACCCTTTATTCAATTCTATACAGTTTCCTGTACGGCACAAAGCTTAATCGTAATACCGTAGCTTTACCATAGGCTGTTGATTTTCGCATCTTTTAGGGTCCTCTTCGTTCTGTTCAACTTTCTCTATGCTGGATGGCAGGAAACGCATTAATATTCATAAATCTAAAAAAACAAATCAATCTGGATTTCTCACTTTCTTGCACGTACTGCCAGAAGGTAAAAACACCATCGAATGCTAAAAACATAATTTTTTCCCCCCACAGTCCGTTCACGGATCGATGCGTGCCATTTTCATCCATCCATCCTGGACGAAGAGTAACGTTGCCTGTTCTGAATTACTGTTTCATCAGTGATCACATTAGTTGTGTAATCTGACCATGTCGCCAGATAGTGAGTCTATGCACCAACTTTCTGCTAGTCGTTTGCTTGAGGCTTCCATTCCATCAGCGCTAGCTTCCACACAGTAATGCTATTACAAATTCCAGGGCCTGCCTCGTTGCCTGGCATGGGAAACCAATTAATTACCCTCGGTTCCCATGGAGATGCCCGTGCTGGGCCAATAAAACGCTTTAAGATCAACAAGGTGTTTCATGTTTCTCTTCGCTACCGCCCGCTTGGTAACGCATTCCTTCCTAACGGATGTTGGCAACAGTGGTGACGATGACATGTATCACCACAAATACAGCATCGTCCGTCATCCATGGATTATCACCCGATTTAGAGAAATGGTCGTTGTCTCTTTGTTTTTTTGTTTTTTTTTTTGGTTTTGTTCACTTTTTCTTTTTTTATTCTTTTCCCCTTTCTTTTTTATATATTTTTTTTACTTACCGGGTGTCAAAATCCAATTGAGTCACTCCTTGTTGGTGCTTGAGTGTCTGACGCGTAAATCAGAGCACGAATGGGGCGACAACGTCCGCTGGAGACTCTCGACGAACGTGTGACAGATGATGAAAATGGATTTGCGGACAAAAGGATTGTGGATGGAACCAACCAAGGGCCGTGCAGCGGAGCTCCTGGCTTGGTTGACTGGTTTGTCAGAGCAGTCGCTTGCTGTAATCCTGAATCGAGAGTTGTAAAGAACTGAACGAGTGTGTATAGACGAAAGGTTTGAAGTTAAGTCCATCTAAAAACTAGAGCAAACCACTCAGTGGCATGAAATTTGCGAGGTGTTTTTTTTTTCCCTTCAAGGTGATCTATTTTGCTTTCGTTCGTGAGGTCGTTATCCGTTCGCCGTTTTGACGGAATGGAATCATCAAACCATGTAGCAAATAAGCCATCAAAACCCACACGTGTGCGTAGAAGAAAAAGAAACAAGGGAAGAGTTAAACATATATTTAACCATCTCATAAAATATTTCGAGTTTATCATGCAGATAAAACGATTAAATTTATCAATTAAAGAAGAAATGTCTTATATTCACTGGCAAACATTTAAAAAGTTTCAATGTTTTTGCAATGCCGTCGGAATTATGAATCTTAAAATATTTAACAAGCACAAAACTTGACCGGTTTCAGATAGCTAAAAAGCAGAAACTACTGAAAAATTCAGAATTACTTTGTGAGTGAAGAGAAGAATCGGTTCCAAGATGCCCAGTGGCTGGCACGAATCCCACAAGACATATAAAAACAAGTAAGTTTTAATGTTCGGTCCTCATTTATGGACCTTGTTCACCTAAATACAGACGTCTTTCCAACATGGCCGTTTAGTAGGTTGCAGCAGTGAGTTGCTGCTCTTCATTTGCTTGTTTGTATATGTTTTGTGGGATTCATGCCAGTCAGTGGGCATATTGGAACCAGAAACTACTACTAGTGTGGGACTCCATTCGTACAATGGTTAGACACCCACATTTAGGCCTACTCATTTTTTTAGGTCACATTCAATATTCTGTACAAACAAGGGCGAAACAGTGTGTCTAGAGATCTCTACGGGTGAGAGCAGCTTGATTTCGAGTAAAGCGTAAAATAAACAAATCTAATTAATGCACCCATTACATCATACCGCCGGAAACCAACCATACATATTCCACTTGCCATAAATCTCCATTCACGTCATGTTAAGAGGTGTTGATTTGTTGCATGATGCGCAATGTATGCTTTCATCATGTTTACTTTTAGCTTGGTAAAATCAGAATACGAGATTTGGGTATCCCGTCAAAACAGTGCGGAAATAACGGCGTGCGACAAAATAGTGACGTCATAACATCACGACGACAATTCAGCACACGACAAAACAGCGCGACGTCATAACAGTGCGACGAAAAATATCTTGGGATAAAGGAGCGTGCGACAAAACAGCGTGACGTCGTAACAGCGTGACGACAAAATATCTTGGGATAAAGGAGCGTGCAACAAAACAGCGTGACGTCGTAACAGCGTGACGACAAAATATCTTGGGATAAAGGAGCGTGCGACAAAACAGCGTGACGTCGTAACAGCGTGACGACAAAATATCTTGGGATAAAGGAGCGTGCGACAAAACAGCACAAAAAGTTGTTTTAAAAGTTGTTTTAATTCTGAACGATCTTCTCAAAGAACTTCACCATTTGTACACTCGACTAAGATTATTTTTTATGTGCTTATGCAGGAGGTCGGGGGGGGGGGGAGGGATATGAGAAGAAAATAAAACAGGTAATTCTCCTTTTGCAAATGAAGGTTTTATAATTTCCGCACCCCTCCCTCCCTCACCGATCACATCCTTCGTGAGTGAAAGTTGTGGAGAAGTAGTCGACTAGCAGACCCACGAGGGTAGTCGAGCACCAGTTCCACAACTATACATAAACATTCAACTATGTTCGAAATTCGTTCGGGAGGGGAAGGTGGTGCTTGTTCTGTCTTACTTATTTAGGTCAAAAATTAGGACAAAAAAATTACAACTAATTACTAATTACGAATTACTAATTTCAGTTGCAAGTCTGATTGACGATATCCATTGCGCTAAATATTACCAATTTTTTTTTTTTGGAGACAAGTCTTTTTAGCCAGCATCATACCTTCTTAAATTTATACGTAAATGTAGAATTTATAAAGAAGCAACACAGTTGTGTTACGAGTCGTTGCTAGTAATTTTTTTTTTCTGGCACAAATCACAAAGGATGTGACGGGTGTGTGGGAGGGAGGGAAGTTACTATACGTTTATTGCAACGAGAAATATCTGTTTTATTGCCTTCCTATTTTCCCTCTCCACCCCTTCCCCATCCGCACATAAAAAAATTGTCTTAGTGCGCAAATTGTGGAGCTCTATCTTCGTACTTTGATTTGTGGAGAGCATTAATTGACGATTCGCAAAACGTCATCGTTTTACAACTTTTGTGCTGTTTTGTGGCACGCTGTTGTAACCCAAGCTATTTTGTCGTCACGCTGTTATGTCGCCGCCCTGTTTTGTTGCACGATGTTGTGTTGCACGCTGTTATATCGTCACGCTGTTACGACGCCACTGTTTTGTCGCACGCTGTTACGACGCACATCCTTGGATTTGTATCGTGTTTTTTTTTCTGTTGCTGCTTCCCTAAATCAGCCTCTTCCAGGAATCGTTGCTGAAAACTTGGATTATAGCGTAGCTAACTCAGCAAGTAAAGGTTTTTCATGCCTTACCATGATTTTTCAACATGTGAGCTGCGTAACGCTCGGCAGTGACAACTAGTTAGTACCAAGAATTCATAGGTTTGGGGAGGAGAATCTGTGACTGAGACCCCTCCCCTTCTGAAACGTCTTAGGTTCATTCCTATTAGTTGCGTCTGAGTTTATAGAGGGCGCCATGAGTTTATGTGGGAATTTCTACTCAGTTTTCAGCCTAAAATTAAACTAAACTAAACGAAACCAGTTTGTACTTAGTTTAGCTTAGTTGTAATTTAGTTCGCTTTTAGAGATGGGCTGAAAAATGAGCAAAAATTAAAAGATGGAACGCGTGGCGCCCTCTGAAAACTCGGACGGAACTACGAGAAATGAATGTAACAACGTTTTAGAGTGACAAATTCTATTCCCCAACCCTGTAAATTCTTGCTAGTACGGCTACTAAGCGTATTCGTCGGACGCACACGCGCAAGTAGGTAGGGTTGGCAAGCGTCGTTCGCTTGACCAATCCTATCATTTATTATTGCACACGGAGAGATAACAAGTGTAATGGAAGCAATTTGGGCTGGAAATTGGCATTGACCTGGCTTGCGGGCTCCACCGGCCATTAATAATAATCCGTTCATAAACGGATTAGTCACCTCGGCACAGTCATGCTCACTCGTATCTCCAAATTGTCACCCGGAAAGTGGACAAATGCTTACCCCTGGTTGGCTGGTGCCATTATAACACTGGCCAAATCTGACGAAACTCGATTTACAAGTTAGTCAACGGGTGAATACGTAATCCAAATAACTTGAGGATTTTCCCTAAAGGGGAACAGGTCCATTCCAACTTGATGCAGCTACACAAGCCTCGATTCTGAAACTTTTTTTCGCTGAAGACAAAACGTTACTGTCCTGGGTGGTTACCTATAGGCGTAAATATTTTAAGCATATAAAGTTTGAAAAATGGGAATATGGTGTACCATTTCCTGTAGAGTGAATATTTTTATTGGGTTTCTGACAATTACTCTAATGCTATACACTGTTAAGAGTTACTCTTTCTGAAGAGTGCTCCTCACTGTATTCAAAGCTACATGACATTTCAAATTGTCCACTTAATTAAACAAACTGTAATGAAAGTAATGAACGGTAGCTACCTAGAGCAGGGGTAGCTACCGTTACGGAAAGCACATCATTAGGGAAAGCAATTTAAGCACTTAAAAAAAAAAACTTATTTTCTTCCGAACGACGGCCGACTTTCGACAATTTTAAGCCCTGCCACGGCATTCCTGTAAAGAATTTAGGGATAAACTCGCGTAACTTTCTACAGACTAACTACGTAATTCGTGTTATCTCTGTCAAAAAAAAGTTACTAATACGTAATTCGTGTTATCTCTGTCAAAAAAAAAGTTACTAACGACTGTTTAACTAAAAATGTTTACATTCTTATCTTCGAAAAGACACTGCACTGCAATTTTCAAACTGCAACAAACACGAAAGCAAATGTTGTTACAGTTAGGCTTAATAGCCCCCCCCCCCCTCCCTCTCCCAGAAAGGGCGCAACTACATTTCTGGGCCCCCGGGGGAAATCATAACAATGGGGCCTCTTTCAACAAAAAATTTCTTACGCGTTAGACCACCTTTATTTGGTATTCCGTCTTTTTATTACGCACACTCTGCTTGTCGGAGTACCTGGACTGTGTTTGGTGGGGACTTCTCCGAAATTCAAACATATTCCAGGATGAATACGAAATTTACATGAAATGCCAGGCTTTCCACGCCGTGCAGTTCACAACTAAAAATTCAAGCCCTTTCAAGGCTCTGTGCGACTCCTGCTAACAAGCTATCGTTCAATACATGAACGTTTTCTGGCTAGAACTGGTGAATGGAAAAATAAATACTGTTTTTAAAAGTTATTTGCTGCATGTTGCACTTGCTAGTGAGAATAATAATTACTGCAACTAGTGGTGGTGGTTGCACATGTAATCAGATTACCGTAAATCCTCTATTTGTAGCCTGATTCTCAATCGTAGCCGGTCTCTAATTATAGCCGGGTGTTTTCCCAATCATGAATTAGTATAGTAGCCGGTCTCTAATAATTGTAGCAAGTCTCTTATGGTAGCCCGAGCCGGCTCAAAGTGGCTTGATTTTGAAAATATGCTATAAAACAGCATGTCAGACATATGTTCTACATGTATTGAAACCGTAAATTTCCTTTTTAAATATCGTAGTAGCCGGTCCGCAGTTGTAGCTGGTCGCTAAATGATGTGAAATTTAAAAGTTTTACAATGAAATTGTGAAAAAGGGAAAACGAACTTTTTTTGAGAAAGTGGCCGCCGACTCGCAAATGCATCACGAAATATCCAGGTTTAAATAGGGAGTGTTATTATTGATACTAGCCACATCGGTCGCTCCGTTGGCGTCGTCTCGTTTCGCTAGAGGAGGTTTGCATGAACAAACTATGATGTGATGAACAAACGTCATGAGCATAAAAAAGTACTTTGAAGTTATTTTTCTGTTTTTTTGTTGTTGCATATTTGAGGGTCATAAAATCAAGTTAAAGCGATGAAAACAGCCTAACCGACGCGCAATTTAATTATCTTCCGTTTGGTCCTATACTCTCATCTTTGCAGGTGCCTTGGTTCCAGAGGAGCAGAGGTACACGCACGCACGTGCGCACTCACGCACGTCATACGTAGATGTACTAACGGTGGAAATCTGAATTAAAATTATTGTGTGACGTTATACGCGCTGAAGTGCTGAAGTTACTGCAGAAGAAGTCGAATCGACTCGAACTTTTCAAGTTTCGCGCTGTCCCAAGTAGCAATCAGCCTATCTGTTTGCTATTGTGTGTGGGGGGGGGGGGGCCGTTCGGCTCTCATTGAAACGATTCAATGTTATGTTTACAAGGCGTAATAGGCTCGCCAAAGAACTTAACCGCAATCACGGTCGTGTTGGTCTCCAGCCCCTATCATCAAATCCAGTCGTGCTCTTTTCTGCTAACCGAAATGAGGAATTATGGGATTGTTTGTGTCCTGTTTTCCACCTTCTTCCACCGATTGGTCAGCCGAAACAACAAGCTTGAAGGACGAAAAAGTTTGGTCAACAATGGAGATAACGGATTCCCAACCAGAAAATGGAAACGGTTGCAAAAAATGGTATACGATGATGAAAAACCCAGACTCTCCAGAAGTATCTGGACTGTTTGGAAAGCTTAGGACGAAAACAAAATTGGATCGTAGGGGCGCGCTGGAAAGGGGAGGAAACACTTTAGGAATGAGGGGAATCTTTGAAGATATCGTAAATCGCCTATTATCAGCTCTGGCAAAGCTACGGTCGCCCCCGCCCCCCCCCCGAAAAAAATACTTTAAGGTCAGAAATCGTGAAATTATGCTTGGTAATAATTTCACGATTTCTGACCTTAAAATATTCCAGATAGTCATTTTTCTGCTGAAAATTAACTAAAAGCTTCATACATACTAGGAAATCAATGTTTCATCCCCTTAAAGCGTGGTTAAAGTTAGCTAAAAGCTTCATACATCATAAAGCAAACTAAATAAACTAGTTAACTAATAAACTTAAATTCCTGAATAAATGAGAACAATGAGAATTTATGCTAGACCGAACCCAGATCACGTGGGCACGTGTATGATCGAATGATCGCACGTGCAAGGGAGTTAAAGCCTTTTAGCACCGATTTGGAAAAATGAGATGTCGGCGATGTTAAATCAACTGTTCTGGAGCGCGCTGAAAACCTGCTGCTTCTCTCTCAGACGGTCTTGTGCAAACGGTAGAATACGAAGCAAGAGTTACAACATGGATATTCCGCTCCTGCTACTTAGCAACTTCTCAGTTGACCTTATTGATTTTCGTTTTAACATGTATTACAGTTTGTTATACAAACCGTCTCTCGGAATTCTCACTGGCTCTGATTACCCAATGATCTTGTTTTGTCTAAATCTAAAGAAAAGTTATTCATGATTTAGTCATACTTTAGCCCGACAAAAGTAAAATCGGAGTAATTTAATTTACACAACTTTCCAAGGCTCATTCATTTCTAGGACTTTTTAAGTAGGCTCGGACTGGCCGTAGTGCCTGTATGTCAATGGGGCACAGGCGCCCTTTGGGTACCATACTTTCGGCGCCCCTTTTGTTGTCGTTTTTTCCCACCTCCACGCGAAGAAAAATGAATGGTTTTGGATTCCCTGTCTACTGATGACTTTCCATTCAGGTTCAAATCCCCCTTCTCTCTTCTCCCTTCCTGTTTTACGTTTTTAACGCATTTTTTAAAATTCACCCTCCCACCCAACACACTCCAAAATTTCCAAAAACAGTATTACTTGAAATGCAAAACGTGTTGAACGCACTCCGAAGCCAGATATGACGACAGAGTATGAAAATAAGCAAAGCTCGACCCAGGAGTTTGCTTCTGCTTGGGAAGCTTAGACCATTTCCCAAAACCCCTAGTTGGAGGCACCATAACTTCATCAGAGTTTCCTGTAAAACGCATGGCGCCCCTCCCCGATCATTTCGATAAATGGCACAGGCGCCCTTTCCTACCCAGTCCGACTCTGCAAGTTCTAAGTATCGTGATTTGGAGCCCCTCTTCACTCACGCAAAGCGTAAAACAAAAAAAAAAACGATTCAAAGTCAGGTCCCAGCACAAACTACGTCCTTTTCAATTGCTTCCTTTGTTCACTCGGCTGAAGTTCACACCACATATACCCGCGACGTCTCATTCAACACACTTCAACTTCAAACTCGCAGACAAGCTACGCGTTACAAGTACGTGTTACTTTTGGGGGACAAAGCACCATTCTCCCCAAAGTAACGAGTTAAAAGCTTCACCTCATTATTGGTCACCCTTTTCGCCCCATCCATTTGTCTGACTTGAGGTGTGAGTGCGTGGCGGTATGTTTGGTCCGGAGGGCAAAAGGAAAACTGGGCGAGAGAGAAAGACTGGGAGAGTCTAATTCATTCACGTGCCAGCTCGCCAATCGTCTCCTCGTGCGGACTTGCAATGACGCCTGATTTATATTCGTCGCTACGGTGATGGTGGAGCACACTTTTGCGCCGCACTTTCTGCTCCAATGCGTCACATTACGAGGGCGCTCCCAACGGAGAAAACCCCGAGGCATTTTTCTCGCCCGAAGAGACTTCCCTCAACGTCTTGAACTGACGACGCATCAATATCAGATAATCAGGAGGCAACGGAACGAAGGGAAGTAAGGAGTGAGTGGGTCCTCGGCTGTGCAAGGTTAACGTGGTCACGACTTGTTGGGATCAAGTTTGAACTCGGAGAGTCAAAGAAGACCCCGAGGCCCCTTTTGAAGCCAAGGAGTATACTTTCCGTTTTGGCGCGCACCATCGTCTTCGTTCCAACGTTTGCCTCGAAGAGCAGGTCATCAAATCAAGAAGCTGCAGCTCCGTCCTAATTTTGGCGAAAGGAAATGAGGAAAGCCGGTGATGCGACGGGCTTGGGTTATATGACTCGCGACAAAGTAACGGGCTGACGGTAAAGAATTTATTCACCCCCACGTGAGGAATATAGCCAAAGGCAAAATTAAGAAGTTTTCTAATAATTTGACAGACTGTCTATCTACCTACCTGTGTGGTTTGGTTGCTGCCGCTGTTTTTCAGAACAGAGAGGGTTGTCGTATCTGCATAAAAATTACGGTGAGGTACGGCAGCAAGGCTCACAACCATCATCGGCAGTAGTCAAGGTTTCAAGGTTTATTAAGAGCCTAGTGGCCCGAAGCCATGCGCCCTAATACAAATAATACAAACACAATACAAGAAACACTACAGGCAGAACTAATGCAACAGTGCCACTATGTACCATGTACGAATAGGGCCTGAAACCAGCACCCACCTACAAACGAAATGTCAAAGGGAAAATACAGACCCCCGTCAAATAATCCGATTGGAAGCATGACAATACGCCGCAATTGCCCGGAGACGGCTCATACATCCAGAGTTGCGCGGAGCCATTTTTGCGACGCAACAATTTACGTTGCATGAGAAACTCGACGCGCCGTTCATTGTTAAGACCTAACCAAGCAGAAGAAAACTTCGTGCGATGCGATAAGTCACTACGTGCCTACAAGGTCAAAATTACTGCACTCAAGCAGTGGGAGTGACGTTTATTGACGTATTTTGACGTCTTTGGTAAACCATCCTGCAACGCCATGCAGCCGCGAGCATCCAGTCTGGTAAGGGATTTACCGTGCAGCATGGCTAATCATCGGCAGCGGAGCAACAGTTTACGCGCATGAGAAAGATGCATGCAACAATTTCGGCAGGAGTATAGGCTAAGTATTAGTCTAGTATAGGCTAAGTAGATTTGAGTGCATGACCGGTGGCTCCGTATAGGCTTGAGTAGTAAATAAATTAAAAATTAAAATTCATGAGATCTGTCATGAGTGCTGCGCAACAATGCATGACAAAGTACCACTGTCAGCCAGCGAAAAGTTGATCGTTACTGAGAAGTAAAATGAAACGATCCAGGTTTCCCATTAAATCTTACAGTTCATGAAAACAAAATGACGACAAGTATCAAATTTAGAGGCATCGGGACATCAAAATTGGGCGGTTGACGTGATTAAATCCATTATAATAATTTATTTCTTAAATCCTGGTTTTGTGAAGCATTTGAATTGTTTTAAATTGGAAAGTAAAAATTTTCACGCTGATGTGGAAAGTACCTCCTGACCGGTACATTAGTTGCCACAGGTACATGTGAGACACAATGCATAAAAATTTTCGGCAATTTATTTGTTGCCTTGATCACTATTTAAAAACACACAACCACACTAAAAACAGTCCAACTATGTGGACGCACAACTGATGGACACCAGAAGGATCATCATTTGTGGGTTCACATAGTTGGACTGTTTTTAGTGTGGTTATGTGTTTTAAAATAATGATCCAAGACAACAAATAAATTGGCGAAAGTATGCATTGTGTCTCCCATGTACCGGTCAGAAGGTTCCTTCCACAACAGCCAACTGTGCTACAAAATAATTTTTTCAATTTTCACGTTGTTGCCTTCAAAGGGTTGCAAAGGGTTTAACGAGCGTTAACCACTCCTGGTCATCTGCCCGAAGCCCTAAGGCCCTATGTCTGCAACAGCCAGATTCCCAGGTGGTCCCCACCTAAGTAATCCTTCTG
>JAHWFP010123701.1:0-23199 GCA_023313725.1 Lithobius niger | reverse complement strand
GAAGTTAAAAACTCCTGGTTTTTATTATAACATCAGAGAATATAAAAATTACACTTTACATAAGTTTGCACGGAAGCTTTGGAAATAAAGTATTTAAAAAGCACTAGTTTGAATTTACAACATGTAATTCGTTTTCACAAGTTTTGACTAAAACGACGTTTGTGTTTCAGAATAAAACAACCAATTAATTTTTCGAATAGAAAAAGCAATACTGAACGCTCCGCAGAGTCGTCCGCAAGATTGAACAGCCCAGGCTGGTTACAATCTATCAAACAGTATGTTTCAAACACGCTTGAAAGATCAACCGTTTCACAGTTTTGTTTCTAAGTGATAAAACAGAGCCTTAAACCTCCCAGAGTTACTGTTTACAAGTCAACTCCTCAAATTGTAAAAGCCTCGGCTACTTATAAAGTCCGTCTGGAGTAAATAACCAATGAATCCCACACAAAGATCAAACCGTCAGGTATTTGAATTAATGTTTAAAACAAATAAGAAAAATTTGGTTGTTAGTAAGAGTACCACTCTAACGTTATGGGGTGAGAAACCTAAGATGCCGCTACAGGCGTCACCACCATAATATTCCCTAGCTAGAAAGAGTTTAAGTTAGTTTAAACTAAAATTTAGACTTGGGGGGGTCCCTAAATTAAATTTTCAAGAGCTAACAACAAACATACGAACCACTACCATCGTGCCCGGCATAGCATTCTCCGGACATGGCGTCTCCACTCCCGACTGGCGTGACCCTTCTCTAACTTGAGATCTGTGAGCTGTGCTAACTATGCATTCTGGGGCTGGGGTTTTATGCTGGAGAGGGAGGGGGGGGGGGAAAGCGCGGACGTCGAGGATAGCTGCGGGGGTCTGATTGGTGGAGGGCATCGAGAACAATGGAAAGTGGGAGGAGAAGTCGGTTGAACAAAGGGAGTGGGTGCAGAGCCGTTTGAAGGAGTAGGAACATGTAAAACGGAAAAAGATGGGCCTTTACTTTGTATTATTTGCTACGGGTTGAATATTTACATGTTTGCAACGTGATTTGGCTCTTGTTAAAGCTTGATACTTGGCTTTGGGTAATGCAGAAAGCACTACTATTAAATTTACAAGCTTTTAACGGTAAACTGCAGTGTTAAACACCACAACTAGTTTTGGCTGGAGAGGGGGGCAAAAAGGGGTTTTCGAAGTTTTTGCACAGTTTGACTTTCGGAAATGGGATAAACAGATTTTTTTGAGAATTCTTTTAGTGTTTAATAGTAGATCAAGCTATTCGTAGGTTTTGGTAGGTCTCAGTCAGGTTTAGAGGAGAACTAACACTGAAAAATTCGTGTCCGGTAGAAGGCCAGGTTGTAATACGTTTATACGTTTGGACATATGGTAGCGTTTCTGGGGGTAAAAGATTATTATAAAAAGGCTAAGTAAATGAATAAATAGGTTAGCTTAGTTATATGCTAAAACGCATAAAGTTAATTTGGAGGTTTGAACCTTAAAGTTAACGGACAATGTTTGATCTAAGTGGAAATTTTTCATAGTAGTTGCGATCGTTCAAACACAATAAAAAATATCACACTTCAAAAATGGTTGTCATTATATGGACACTTGGTTCAGTACCTTTCTCCTAAAACACAACTAAGCTAGAGTTTGGGCTTTATGCCCGAAAAATAAGAGTAATGAAAGTACATAAATACAGAGTTAAAATAATAGCAATGGCGGCCATGTTGAAGGTGCGATGTGATTTTGGGGTGATCTTCAAACGGGAATTACTGGTACTTCCTGGTGGAAAGTCCGGATTTGGGGTTCCCCAAGCATCTTGTTTTTGGGCAAGCTATAGATGTTGAAAATTAGGAATGATTCTGTCCATTAACAAAAAAACGGCCAGATGTGCCTCGGCGAGGCATTTTGGATGCTTCAAGAAAAAAAAAAATTTCAATTTTCTTGAAAAACAGGCGTTTTTCGGTGGCGCTCGTTTACATATTGTTGAAGCAGGAGTTTTCAAAAAGGTAGTTTTCCTTGTAACACTAATCTTGATTCAGTGTGATTGATTGACTTTAGTGCAAGAGTTGCTAGAGCTTTCAAAGACTATTTTACATTCTGCAAGGGTCATGTTTGTAACTTAGAGAGTTGCGATAACTCACTCCGACTTTTTCTAGTCCAAATTGTAATGTGAACTTTAAACTTTAAGTTCAGTGTCGATTTAATTGTGAATCGTGTGCTTTTAATTGTAAAGCCCCAGTTTTATTTTTGTAACCAACTAGTTACTCCGTGTGTAAATATCTTGTCATGTTTTATTAAAATAGAAAAGAAAGTTGTTTTGAACAACAAATTTTGACTTCGAGTCCGATTTAATTTGCAAGGGTTATTTTTATTACAAAACCATTTTTATTCTAACTCCGAAGTAGGCAAATTAGATTAATTACCCATCGTGGTGGCAGTGAACCATGATTAGATAGGTCTTCATAACTTAGGTAGGACGCTGACGCTCTTCTCCTAACTGTGCAGTAGACACGCTATGCTGTTTTTCCGCGAAAGTAAAAACCGCCACTTATGAACTTATCTAAAGTAACCACAAGTACGCCAGATGTCGGTGCTATAGACAGTAGGCACCTCAAGACCCTGTAAGCGCCGCTACAGTGTTGCCCGGATAAGCCGTCTGGTAACTATCGACCAGAAGGGCCATGTGGGTTGGCCTGCTCCCCCCCCCCCCCACCTTCAGACAATTTTTATGTGGAAATTGGATTTGTCACTTCAGAGGGGGTGTTTTTTTTGGGGGGGGGGGGTGTCTGGAACATTGGTCTTGGTAGATAGAGCTGCTAGGGGTACAGGCCATGGCATTTTCTTTTTCCACAGGTGACTTGGCATGGGGTGTTTAGCAGATAACCACAGGGTTAAGAACGGAGGTTTGCTTGTGGGTGCCCAGGTCGGTTACCACGGGTCGTTTTGGGCTCAGGGACGCATGATGTTATGTTACCTCCTGGCAGGCGAAGTGGTGGACGAGTGGCGAATCTGCTTACAAGCAGTTCGATGGACAGTGACGGCGTAGTTGTTAGGCTGGCAGTCGAATTTGGTGATGGAGTACCTGGGCAGAGTTGCCTTGGACACATGGTATGTGTTCTTCTGTCACCATAGTTGCATACGGTTCTTGCGTTGGTGCTGGGCTCGTGGTGTGGCTTGGCTTTCGGATCTAGGCCAGGTACGGTTGGTGTGTACGTATCTGTGCATTGTATTCACGTCTTATGGTATGGGCCGATTGGGGCCTCATCAGTCTTCGCCAGGTATTCGTACCGAGACATGGCGACTGGTTTGGCGGAAACAATCCTGCAGCAGATGCAGGCACTTGGTCATCTGTGCAGTGCAGGGATGGGGCTGGCCTAAGCGCCACTGGTGTGAATTTGTCCCATTTGTAACAAATGGGTAATACAGTGAGGAGGAGTCTACGAAGGAGAAATGGTGATTCTACCAGAGCACTTGTTCTCGCAGGAGAATCAAAGTGTTACCTTAACCACCCACCCGCCTCCCTGGCGCTTATTTGGCTCGGCTGTAAAAGAAGTGGTAAGGAGGATGCGAGAGAAAAGGGTGAGCAAGGCGACCGGTGACGTAATTTTGCATAAATTCAGGAGTTAAGTTGTATGCAAATGAGTAGGGATGAATGGTGCCGACAGCAAAAGGGATATCCCATTTGTAACAAATAGGTAACACAGTTTCAATTCTCCTGCTAGAACAATTTCTTTGGTAGAATCACCATTTTTCTGTCATTATCAAACCTACACTAGATAAGTGAAAAAAGGTTTAGAACTAACATTTTAGAATAGTTATTTCAAACAACTTTTATATCAACCATTTTTTCGTAGCAATAACAGCCCAAAATGGAAAAGGTGGTAATTTTGATAAATTTTGGTAAAAATCGCCCAAAATTACCATTTTCCTCCAAACCTGTACGAGATGTGTGAAAAGGCATAGAGCAAACATTCTAGAGCATATTGCTGCAAACAACTTTTATCTCTGTCGTTTTTTTTGGTAGCAACAGCGGTTGCTGAATAATAAGCCAAAATTGGCAAATTTATGGTAATTTTTGACCTCACTTTGACCCATTAAGCTGCTCCATATGAAAGGTTATCATATCAGAATATGTTCCTCACACATAAGCGATTAAAAAAAATCATTACTAGACTGCCACCTCGGGTGGTACCAATAAGTAAATTTTTGGGTTGGGGCCCATGGACTAAAGGGGAAAGGAGACAACGAGGCATCAGTTGTATCAACATTGCTGAATTATGGATCAATTGAGATGAGCAAATGGAATCTCCATCACTCTTCCAACTTTGCATTTCATCTTTTAAAACACCAAGGAATGGCCATCCACCCAATTACATTTTTCTTCAACTTCATGGGTGGAAACCTTCATCTCCAATAAACAGGTGAATTTTTCTTTGTTGACAAACGTCTTTCATAATGATGAATGAAATTTTAAAAGAAAAGTGATATGGATGGTGTGATGACCAGAGGTCTGGGTCTAACCCATGTTCTGGATGAGTTTTGGGCCTCGCTTTCTAATCACCTTTCAACAATGTTTTTCACCAACTTCATCGATAGTCCGCAGTCCTACCACAAACTCTGTGTTTCTTGCTTCGGTATAATTGGCATCATAAGCACCATAATCTTAGGACTTTAACCTGCTTTGAAAAGGATCAGCAAACACTTAGAGGATTTAATAAGATGAAATCTCTTTGAAGTTGTTGAAGCGGTCCATCAGCTGTCGAAGGTCTACCGATCTACCTTGTCTGCCCTAACGAATCCAACGGTATCACAAGAGATTGCCTTCCTGGCGACTCTTGTCTCAGCTGCATAACACAATGACTCGACTACCTTCTCCAGGGAAGGCGGCAATTCTCACGTCTCTTAAATAAGAAACAATGAATTTTCTTCTCCGACGATGCTTCGGCCAGAGAATTAAGTAATAACGTGACTCAAAACGAAAACATCATGGTCCTAGCGCTGTGTGAACACCCAAATGGGTTCAAAAGTTTCGGAGCTCCCTGTCGTTTGGTAAAACACACCTTCCAAAGGCAAAATAAGGAAATAAAGTGCCCTCCACTGCACTATTTCTATGACGAACACAGCAATGGAATGATAAACTGCTCCAGCGACACCTTTCATACTTCGAAACCCCAGTAGAAATGCAGGTTCATGACCTACATCACTTGCACCCTCATGGGCAAACAGCAGCAAGTTCTTTGAACATAAAATACACTTATTTAGGTCTCCACCTTACAGATACGAAGGTGTCGTAGGTGCTACGACTTCGAATGACAAATAACAGTGTAACATCATGTTAAAGTTCCACAAAAATTTGTTTAAAATATTAAAGTACAGCATGAGTGAAGTTTTAACAAAAAGCTTAGCCGGGTTCTTGTTGACCCTCCGTCAATAGGACAAGTCAGCACATACCAGGGTTGGCAATGATTTAATCAATAATTAAATCATTGATTAAATCATTAATTAAAAACATTGATTTAAATCATTTTAAAATTAAACATGAAATTAATTCAGAACTATAAGAAATATGCAAAATAAGATAAATAAGCAAAAACGTTTCCAGCAAGCTCTAACACTAGCCCACTATTTGCCTAAGGGTATGACTCCTTCTGTTATGTTGTGTGTAGAGGGGTTCGACTCTGGGATCATTTAAATGGGCTATCAAAATTATCCAAATATAGTTCCAGTGCTCATTAAATATTAAGCCAAACCATTCTCTCAATATATGTTCATCCAAAATGTTGTCACTAGAATGGTGGACTTCGTAGTATTACAAAGTGGACCAGGAGTTGATCGATGTAGCAGAACAGTTACACATTGAAACTGCCTCCAATGCACACGTGGAAAGGGTATTTTCACAGTTTGGACTGGTGCAATGCAATCTTCGAAATCGAGGCTTAGCCAAAGCTGCTAATTTAATGTTTTTGCTGAAATCTATGAATCAAAAACGTTACAGGAAACTAAGGAAAAGTCTTTGATTAACTGCAATTAGCAAATGACAAGACCCAATTACGGTATTCTTAAAAAGTTGAAGATATAGTGAGGATGAAAGCCAACAAAGTTCCCATAATTGAAGCTACATTGAGTATGAAACATGGTAGCAGCTTATTGTAGCAGCTACTTTAGAGTGCGATACAATAGCCGACTAGACTACTAAGCTCTTGTAAGTATGTTGTAGCTTATCTTGAGTATGAAACAGCAGCCTACTAAGTTGCTATAATTACTGTTGATGAGTAGGCCTATAAAACAATATCGTACTTATACTACGGTAAGTTCTTATAATACTACTATTAAAGTACAAAACAATAGCTCTCATAATTACTGTTGAAGCTTTTTGAATATGCAATTGTAACCTACTTCATTGTACTACTAGAACAATTTTCAAGTTATTTTTGTGTAGCCTATGCGGTGTCCCACAACTTTCAAATAATGTTGATGAAGTTTTCGAAAAAATTTGATTAAATCCCAAAAATCATTGATTTAAATAAAAAAAAATAGATTATTTGGATTTTTTGCAAAAAAATCATGATTTTTTCCAACCCTAGCACATACTGAAGGTAGTATTTTGCAGATAGTAAGAAACGAAAATTTTAACACTGCTTAAAATTAGTTTTAACTATCCTAAAATACTTAACAGTAGAACCCACCTATCCTCCCCACTATACAAGAACGCGGTGGTATCTAGAGCGAGACTTGAAGGTTTGAAATGATATGAAAGATAAGGCTACTGTGATAGCATTATATGCGACACGATGGCGGCGCTACTAGCGGGTGATTAGCTTATCTAAGTAGGATTTAAAATGGAATTTAATGATTTTAAATTGATTTCGAGCATAAATTACCAAATTGAAACTATTTTAGCACATACAAGAAGGTAAGTATTTCAGAATAGTAAAATATTAATTTTAAGCAGTGTTAAAATATCCGTTTCTAGTTGCCTTGAAAAAATCCATTACCTTTTTTATTAATCTATCACAATTGTAACGCTCAAATTCAAACTGTAAGTACGGTTTTGTTTTTTTAAATTTGTTTTTGAATTTGAGCGTTACAATTGTGATCGATTGATTTCGAACATTCAAAGTAGAAGATGGTTCATTTTTTCGCCTTTTTTTTTATTAGCATTCTAATGCTCTAATGCTGTTCAAACTAGAGAAAACAAACGCAGATCCTTCCGGTTCGCTACCTATTGCGCAGCTCTACTGTGCTGCGGTGCGTCCATCATGTATACATCGCGGCAAAGCTCACCTTTTCTTCTCTAGCCGCCACGCTGTTCACTTCATCGACCAGCGCCACGCTGTGCCTCCGCTTCTAGTGGCCTGCCCTCCGCACCTCCGCCTCCGCTTCGAGATGCCGCGGGCAAAGGGGACGCCTAGGGAATCCCCCCTTCCTCGCCTTTCTGCTTCACCTATTCCTCTGCCTTCTGAGAATGTGGAGGTTCTTGAGCTCTCTACCGAACAGGACTTGCTGGAGCCTCTGCCTCCGAACCCGCTACTTTCGAAAACCTTTCCTCCGCAATGTAATACCACCGCTAGCTTGCCCGTACCAAAGAGCGGTATGTATGCACGGCTCAAGCTTCAACTGAAGACACATAAGGTGGCGGCTAAACTAGCCCTTCCCTCCGATGCTCCGGTTCTTCCTTTGGATTTGTCGTCCCGTTCTTCGGCTACCTCCAGGCACCGACGAAATCTCACGCCTTCCCAGGTGCATTCACTCATGGATTCATCCTTACGTACCTTCAAACGCAAGTCACAGGACTATACCTCCACATGGCTAGCCTCTCTTCCCAAACGACAATGCGTCCAATCTCCTGTCGCGGGCCCATCCTCCGCCCCTGCGGCCCTTCCGCCTCCGGCATCGCCGCCGCCACCTCCACCAGTTGCTCTTCCTGTTACTGCTGGTCAGGATCCTTACTATTCCCCTGACCCCTCGGACTCTGATCTACCCGACCCTCCGTTTCCAAACGATCCGGATCCATCAGAAATCCCTCTACCCGAACTCATGCGGACGGTAGAAGAAATTATCCCGGATTGCTTCTTGTATAAACCCTCCGCCTCCGCCACTGACGCGGCCAAAAACAGGGGCTTGGCCACGGGGTACGGTTTCGGTGTTCAGGACCAATCTCCAGCCTCAGCCTCCGCTTCTAGGGCAATCGACTACGCTTCCCACCACCCTCCTCCGCAACGGAGGTATTTTGTTGGGCAATGGCTCTCCCTTGGAGCTGGATAAGGACCACCCTCCGCCCCGTCCAGGCCGCGAGAATTACTTCTTCCGCCCAATTGGTGATGGCACCGGCAATCCAAGGAACTTTTGACACCTATCCTCAATCCGAATTTCTAACGGCGGATACGAAATTGGACTTTGGTTCTTCACTCTACTTCCCACGACGAGCAACGGTCCTGGTGTTCGTCCTCCGCGATAACGATCGTATCCTCCGCCTTGGCCTCAGAGCAGCTTCCCAGGCGGATGTTCACAGCTCCGCCGCAAATGCATTATGCGAGAGACTATACACTGATCCTCCGATTGACACTCGCCAACTTAACCTTCCTCATAAATCAGGTGTTCCGCAAAAGCTGCTTCGCCACATACCATGCGATGAACTGGTTTACACGAGCCCTCTTCAACTCGACTTTACTGTTACGGGAAATTGCACTTAATACGGCTCCTAACCTTCACGCCTCCACTCGCCACCTCCTCCGGAATCAGCCCATTCATGAAACTGAATCCCCTTTTCCGGGGATTCCTTCCCAAGGTGGCACCTCATTTAGACATTTCGCGCAAGCCTCGCTACAACAAGTCCCGCACTTTTCGACGTACTCATTCTCTTCCACGATCAGATCCTCCTGCCGACCCCGCTACCAAAGTCAAGACCACCGAACGCCCTCCGCCTCCGGGTTCCCGCTCCGCTTCGCCCTTTCCGAACAAACACCAGGGCCGCGGACGGGGCACCTCCCTGGGACGACCACCCTCCGATCCAAGTCGCCATTCCAGGAACAGTAACCGCAATTCTTATTGACAGTACACCTCCCCCACAAGTTGTAGGGGGGCGTCTCCGCTTCTGTGCCACAGCCTGGCAAACAATCACCTCCGATCCCATGCTTCTGTTGATAATATCCTCCGGTTTCGTCCTAGACAACATCGTCTACGAATATCTCTGCCTTCCGTTTGGGCTCAACGCAGCTCCTCGAATTTTCGCTACTATCCTTCGGGCGGTCCTGGCTACCTCCACCAACACGGAGTTCGCATTCATGCCTTTCTGTACGACTGCCTTCTTCCAAACCAACACTCCGGCGACTTAAACAAGAATCACTCCGCTATGTCACTTTTCATCGTCTAGGATTGGGTATCAACCTTCCGAAGTCTCGCCTCCTTCCTGCACAAAAATTCGTTTTCCTAGGAGTATTCTTCGACCTCCTCTCCAGGTCCGTAATGCCATCCCCAGACCGAATATTGACCCTCCTTCAAGCCGCTCGGGACTTTCTACAAAAACCCAGCTACACCTTCCGCGATCTCGCCTCCGCTATCGAAACTGTGGACTCCTTTGCAGATCTCGTACCTTACGGAAGATGGATGGCGAGGCCTCTCGACCACCACCACCGCTTAGCTCAATGGGGCGACCCTCGCACCGCCGTCGACCTTCCTCCTCATCAACGGGACCATTCCTTTCCAACCCAGACCTTTCTTTGGTGGATGGATGTTACGAATCTCACCAAGACGGTTCCCTTCCACGAACCTCACCCACATCTTCATCTCTTCACAGACGTCTCTCACCAGGGATGGGGTGCCCATATCGACATTCTTACCGCCTCCGTCCAATGGCCTTCTAGAACATCAGAACACTTCAATCACCTAGAACTCCGAGCTGTCCTCCTCGGCCTCCGCTACTTCCAACAATTTCTGGCTTCCGAGGTAGTTCAAATTCATGTTGACAACACGACTGCAGTTTTTACCTCCACAGGGGCGGAGGAACACCCTCACTCACACTCCACCAGATAAGGTCGGAAATCTTTCAGTTTTGCATCATCAACCACATCCACCTCCTACCCCTTCATATACTCGGATCCCTGAATGCCATTGCCGGCGAGCGAATGGGCTCTACATCCCTCCGTCTGTCATGCCCTGTTCCTTCTATGCGACCAACCGTCAGTGGACGTTTATGCCACAAGATTCAACAACAAGCTACCCCTATTTGTCAGCCCTCTACCAGACCCTCGTCTTGGGCAATGGATACACTGACTCTCGACTGGAATCATCTCCATGCCTATGTGTTTCCTTCACCCCGCCTCCTCCCACTTGTCCTCTGTAAGGTCGCCAATTGCACATGGCGGTTTCTCCTGATCGCACCGACCTGGCCATCCGCAGCCTGGTTCCTGCTCCTCCTCACCCTCCTCATAGACTCCCCTCGGCAGCTACCGTTGCAACGGAACCTCCTCTCTCAGTGTCAGGGCAAGACTTACCACCCGAACCTCTCCTCGCTACGCCTTCACGGCTGGCTACTATCGTCCGATTCCTCCGCTCAACAGGCATTCTTGAGGACGAGGCCTCTCGCATCGCGTCCAGAGCTGTCCGATCCTCCACTACGAGAATCTATGATAGCCACTGGAAACAGTGGTTTCATTGGTGTGTCACAGAACAAGTCAATCCGGTCCGTCCTCCTATACACGACCTTCTCCGCTTCCTAACGTCCTTATTTAAGGAAGGTTTACGTGGCTCTACAATTCTGGTTTACAGATCGGCCCTGAATGCAGTGTTCAAAGCGGTGGGTAATACCGACCTCCTCTCCGAATTTCGTTTCTAATCCATTCCTTCTAACTGGACCGATCTCGTGTCACTAAGAAATTTCCCGATTGGGATCTTTCCATCGTCCCCATGACCGCTCCTTGTGAACCTTTAGCCTCCACTCGCCTCAGTCACCTCACCAGGAAAACTGCGTTTCTTGTGGCTCTTGCTGCGTGCCTCCGCTGTAGTGAACTGCAAGCTTTATCTGCGACAGAACGCGACTGCTTTTTTTCTACCAGATTACAGAGGTGTCATTCTTACGCCTCACTCCTCCTTTCGTGCCAAAACCCAGAAACCTACTGAACGAACTTATCCATTCATCATTCCTTCTCTGTCCAACATCTTAGGCGATGATCAAGAAAGGACTTTGTGCCCAGTGCGAGCCGTTCGGTTTCACCTTAAGGCATCCCATCCAATTCGGAGGGGCCATACTCAGCTTTTCCTTCTTTTCAACAGTAAGGTTGGCCAGACCTCCGCGTGGATGATTGCCTCCTGGATCAAGACTGTAATTCTTCAAGCTTATGAGGCACTGGACGTTGACGGCGCCACGGAGGGTATTAGGGTAACTGCAGACGAATTTCGTGCTATTTCCACCTCCTGGGCCCACTTCAGCAACGTTTCTATCGCTGAAATCATGGAATCAGCCTCCTGGCGCCACCCAACCGTTTTCACCTCCCACTACCTCCGGGATATGTGTCTTCATGCTAACGGCTTGTACCTTGTTGGGCCTTTCGTAGCAGCCCACCGCGTACTCTGACCCCTGCACACTGTGGACTTACTCTGTGAAGGAACCGGTAGCTACCTGAGGGGACTCCGATTAAATGGCACCCGCCTCCTTGACGAAGTCTAAGGGAATGCTAATAAAAATGTAATGATTTTTTCAAGGCAACTAGAAATGTCAAAATATCAGTGTTACCTGGTTAATTTTGGTTTCTATTGCCTATTGAAAAAATACATTACCTTGCTCCTGCCCTCCTCCCCTCTTATCACCATTTGGGCAGGAAAGAGGTATCGAAAAGGTGAGCTCTGCTGCTCCGCTTCGATTTATATATGATGGAGGCGAACAAGAAGGACTGCGTTTGTTTTCTCTAGATTGAACAGCATTAGAGAAGGAGAATGCTAATAAAAAAGGTAATGTATTTTTTCAATAGGCAATAGAAACCAAAATTAACCAGGTAACACTGGTATTTTGACGTTTCTTTTTCAAATGGGTCTAATAAGTGTTGGGGATGCATGTCATGAATCCTATTTTGTTTTCAAGGTGGGCGTGATGTATGTGATGGTTTGCTGTTCCGTGAAGCTATGTTGACATCCGAAACTTTAACGGGTGACAACAAGTACTGGTGTGATATGTGCTATCATCACAATGAAGCTCAACGGACTTTGCACTTTGATCGTCTACCTCCTGTTCTTATGGTTCAACTTAAACGTTTCTCAGCAGTTTCCAAGTAAGTTAGCTTAGAAACTTATAGTACAGTAAAATTGTATCCCATGCTGTTACTAATTTTTATTTCCTTACATTCTCATTGTGAAATAGTGGTAGGTTATACATCCGTACCAAAACAATAACTATCACAGTTTGTTACAGTAACGAATGATAGTATTATACACGGCTATATGATTGAGTTGTCGAAATTGGCAGCTAAAAACGATAGAATTGCCTATTTATTTCGCAGATGCAGGCTTTCAAAGCTGACTTGAATTGTTTCAAAGTGGCCAGCAACAATCAACAGCATGCAGAAACCTTTGTTGTGCGACGCCATATCCGTAAAAAAGGTACACTGATTTCAAACAAAAGCATCAGGTGTGCCGTAAAAAGGGGTTATATGATTGAATTTTCACTTGTTAAAATGTACACTGCTAAAAATTGATCATTTTCAATTGAAATAATAAAATATACAATTGTAAAGAACCTAGTCTTCACCAACAGATTTGAGAGGAGACCTCTGCTTAAAATATCAAAAACCTGAGGGTTTATCGTTTTCGCAACGAACTATTTTTCTCACTAGCGCCCAGTAGGCCTATAACGGCCTCCGTCTTCAAAACACCATATCTTCGTGAAAAAATGGACCAAAACGTTTGAAATTTGTGGCCCTTAATGGACCTACACTTTCACAAGACTTCTGCGAAAACAGAACTTTTAAATTTCATCTTCAATAGTTCTCTACATCATTTTGAAAAAGTCACCAAAATGACCGGCGCCGCACGCAAAACTTCAATCGCCATTTTCAACACCTTGTACAAAAAATTGTTATTACTTTATTTCTTTAGCAGGCATAAAGCCAACCAGCTTAGTGTTGTTTTAGGAGGTATTTAACCTCACATACATGTATTTGAAAACCCAACACTTGATGTTTTTATTCTAGCAATGGCCAAGTTATTTATGAAAACTTCGACTGTAATTTTTATTATTAGCGGCTGCAATAATATTTCACCAATGTTCATGCGTTCTAGCATTCAGGGAATAAGCTTGTATATTTAACCTTTTATTTTATTTAATTGGACAACAGTTTAGCAAAAACTAGGTCTCTAAACACTATTGAACTCGGCAACACTTTCCTTCGAATTTTACCGGACTTTTTTTCCAAAAGTGTTTATCTTGTATTTTTTTCAGAGCTTCGACCGTTGTAACGTTCCTACTATTAAATTTCACATTTGAAAAAAGATTTGAGCTAAACACTTCGTCCCCCCCTCCCTTCCTTCAATAGTTGCGATACATAATATCGTAGTTTTTATTTATAGGCCTATTCACGTTGTTATGAGTTTTAAACTCACTTGCACTTTCAAAACCTGGCCTCTAACGCTCCCAAGTCGGCAATTTCCTTTGTCAATGCAGTCTCATCATTTTCCCCCTCCACTCAGGGCGCTCAGCTACCCTGCCCGTCCACGCCGCTGGTAGTGACAGCCCAGCCGGTTTTGGTCAAGTCTCCTCCTCAACCTCTCCCCCCCCCCCGGGGGGGGGGGGGGGTGGCTGCTCTCCTACAGGTCCGCGCTTGCCCCCTCCCTTGCTGCCAGGGAGCTGCTATGAAACGGACCTGCAGGGATTCATCCAGAGCACAGCTCAATTTCCAAGTCAGACGTTACTACGGCAGTCGGAGCAAAGATGTCCCCAGTCCGAGTGTTGCCATGCCGGGCAAGGTAGTAGTTTAGGTAACTAGTTTTAGCTTTATTTTATTTTTTCGAACTTTATTCTAAATTTTAACCTAAAGATTTAAACTTAACTTCTGACTTTGGATTCGCGATTATAGGTAGTTTTAAACCATCGGCATTTTCTGGTCTCCCCTCCCATAACTTAAGGGTTTAAGATCCCCTTTCTAAAAACCGGCTTTCTTTCTGTTTGTTTTACAAAATGTAATCAAACCTTTTTGAGATCACCAAGGTCCTGTAGCATAATAACAGAAGCACAGACTTCGATGGTAGGGCCCTGATTTTTGCTAGCTTGACTCAATGTGAATAAGTAGATTTGATCTTGTGCAAGATGCCTTAAAACATAATCTTAAACCAAGTGTAAACGAGCGCCACTGAAAAACGCCTGTTTTTCCAAAAATGAAATTTTTTTTTCTTCGAGGCACCCAAATGCCTCGCCGAGGCATACCTGGCCGTTTTCACAATAATGGTCCGATTTCCGCAAACTCTTCGACATTTAATAGCCTGTCAAAATACAAGACTCTTGGGGAAGCCCAAATCCGGACTTTCCACCAGGAAGAACCATAAAACTACGTTTGAAGATCACCTCAAACTCACTACATTGCACCTTCATCATGGCCGCCATTATAAATTTCTGTATTTCTGTATCTTCATTTTATTCTTTTCTTTTAGGGCAAAAAGCCCAAACATATTAGCTTAGTGTATTGTGTGAGGCTTGTACAGACAACCATTTTGAAGTGTGATATTTTTTATTGTGTTTGTCGGCCGCCATCCATATGGAAAATTTCCACAACGATCGAATTTTAACTTTAAACTTTTAAACGTTAAATGTTCTCTGTAACTTAATGCGTTATAGCATTCAATTAAGCTAATTTATTTAACCGCATTTATACTTTATTTATATTCTTTTACCCCCAGAAACGCTACCATATGTCCAAACGTATAACCGCCTTACGACCTGGCATTCTACCGGACACGAATTTTTCAGTGTATATATGTTTATTTTAGTTCTCCTCTAGACCTGACTGTGACCTACCGAAATCTGCAAATAGCTTGATCTACTATTAAACACTAAAAGAATTCTTAAAAAGATCTTTTCAAACCAAATCCGAAAGTCAAACTGTGCAAAAACTTCGAATTCCCCATTTTGCCCCCCTCCCCAGCCAAAACTAGTTGTGGTGTTTAACACTACAGTTTACCGTTAAAGCTTGTTTAATTTAATAGTAATGTTCTAGACATTACCCAAAGCCAAGTAATAAGCTTTAACAAGAGCCTAATCACGTTGCAAACATGTAAATATTCAATCCGTAGCCAATAATACAAAGTAAAGGCCCATTTCCGAAAGTTCAATTGAGTGAAACTCAAAACAGGCCGATCTTTTTCCGTTTTACATGTTCCTACTCCTTCAAATGGCTCTGCACCCAGTTCCTTTGTTCATCCGACTTCTCCTCCCACTTTCCATTGTTCTCGAGGCCCTCAGCCAATCAGACCCCCGTAGCTACCCCGCGAGTCCGCGCTTACTTCCGGTAATGTGCATAAAACCCCAGCCCCAGAATGCATAGTTAGCACAGCTCACAGATCTCAAGCTAGAGACCGGTCACGCCAGTCGGGAGTGGAGACGCCATGTCCGGAGAATGCCATGCCGGGCACGATGGTAGTGGTTCGTATGTTATAGTTTAGCTTTTGAAAGTTTAATTTAGGACCCCCATATTCTAAATTCTAGTTTAATTGTAAACTTAACTCTCTAGCTAGGGAAAATTATGGTGGTGACGCCTGTAGCGGCATCTTAGGTTTCTTTCACCCCATAACGTCAGAGTGGTTCTCTTCCTAAAAACCAAATTTTTCCAGTTTATTTTAAATGGATTTTTAATCTAAACTAAATGACGGTTTGATCTTCGTGGAAGGCAAATTGAAACAAACTGATGCCTAAGTGTAAAATTGCCGGGCTTTTTATTACTTAGAACAGTTCTCGAGGGAACTAAGGGAGGTTGATCTTTTTGTGCTTGGAAAACTTAGAAACATAACTGTGGACGGTTGATCATGTTGAAACATACTGTCAGATAGACTACTATCAGTTGCGGCTGTTTAGTCTTGCGGGTGTCTCCGGGAGCACTCATGATTTACTTTTTCTAATGTGAAAATTTAAAACTTTATTCAAACCAAGTGTGTTTGTCTGATTTATGAAATACTAAGTGTATATTCAAACTTGCTACTTTATGTAAATGTAAACTTGTTGCCTATTTAAATAATTGGTATTCAAAAGCTTTCGAAGCAAACTATAATGTAAAAGTGTTTTCATTCTCTGTCGCAAAAATAAAACCAGGAGTTTTAAGCTTCAGTCGTTTGCTAGACTTGATTAATTGTATTTTAGTGTAAAATTAAATATGTAGCCCATTTTTAGATTTTAGCTAGTTAAACAGTTAAATCCACCGTTGGTGGCAGCGATACCGACAGTTTAAGGTTAGGCCCCTTTAATTAGGACCGGCGCTTCATCCCCCATGCTGGGACAGTGTCCATGCTGTGTTGTATAACGAAAAAAGTCGTCGTAAACACCGTAGAAACCTCAAGCTGAAACTCCACGTACACCAGGGAAACCGGGGGCGTTACAAGCACCTAAGCCGTCGTAGCGTCCGCCGTTACAACTGGTGGCAGCGGTGGGATGAACAGGTGCTGTTCCCGTCAAGCGTTTTCCCCCCTGCCATGCTACATGCCTAGAAGGATGCAAGCCACTTCCAACTAGATGTCTGTGGTCTAGCCAAACATGGCCACGAAGCAGATGCCTGTGACAAGCTAAAAAGTCACGAAGCAGAAGTAGTACTAACGTTATAAAAAGTACAACCCCCGCCGCAGCTCCAACAACTGCCGGCGCCAGGAAGCAGCCGCTGCCGCTTCCAGTAGACGTCCTCCCGTCAAGAGCCGTCTCAACCCCAACCGATGCTGTAGGAGAAGAGGCCCGCGAGGGAAACTACGCTCCGTGCAGCCAAGCCGTGGATTTTGCGTGCAACGCCGAAGTCCCGTGGATTTGACCGCCCACCAGTGACGATCGACTCCCGTGAAAATCAGTGCCGAACTTCCCGTACTACGGTGGAACGGAAGGACCGACTGACCGTACAGCGATTGTACAATTGGGTAAGTGTACACTGGATATGCTTAGAGGCCGCCAAGCCGAGTGTTGTAGTTGATAGCATTTATGCAATTTAGCTATTCGTATACCAGAGTGCTGGAGGTTTTAGAAGTGTATTTTTCATGTGCAATCTTACTGGATTTGGGAGAGAAGTCTTTTAAATAATTCGCTCTGCTCAAAAGTAACGTTAAATTTTAAGCGGCTGCTTTTAATTTTTGTTTCATTTATAAACGCTTTATTTTGAAACCACGTTAACCATTAAGACTCAAAATGTCCGAAATGGAAGAATTAGACGAAATCATTCGTGATATCACAAACAAGGACTTAAAGAAGGCCTGTTTGAACTTAGGCTTTACAGTCAGCGATTCTAGAGCAGAATCCCAACAAATCTTGCAAGCAGCCCTCGAAGACGGCAAACTTGATTTAAGTGAACTTTCCGACGCACTAGCTAACGCTATTGAAAGGAGAGAAGCGGCTATTTTTGCCAAGAAAGAATTAGCCACTAAAGAAAATGAACTGTTTTTAAAAGCAGAAGAATTAAAGTTAAGAGCCCTAGAGGTGGCGGATGTAGAGAAACGCCGGGCTCATGAATTAGCTCTTAAAGATCAAGAGGCTCAAATTCGAGACCGAGAAGCCGCTCTTAAAGCCCAAGAAAGGGATCAAGAAGCCCAAATTAGTGATCGTGCCAGTGCTATGGAATTAGCTAAACTGGACAAGCAGCTCGAACTAGCGAAGCTAAATGCTGCTACTTTAAATCTTAACCCCGCTCCTAATGGAGCTAACGGTGTTCCCCCAACTCCCCCGAATCCAGTTGCAAAACATGGTAAAGTGGCCGACATAGTTCGACTAGTAAATAGGTGGACGCCCAATACTGACATTAACAGTTTTCTTAAGATTTTTGAACGAACTTTAACTAGTCAAAAGATTCCTAAAGACCAATGGGTCACGGCGTTGCAACCCCTCGTCGGTGAGGTCTTTATTAAAGTTTGTGATCAGCTAACAGACGCTGAAATGCAGGATTACGAAATAGTCAAAAATAAATTGCTTGCCCGTTTTGTACAGACTAAAGAGTCTTTGCAGACGCAATTTCGTTCTCTAGAAAAAGGTGTGGAAATGCAATTCCAGGATTATGCATTTGAGTTAGAACTCTTTTCACTCGTTGGGTAACTTTGGCTAAGGTTAACCGTGATTACGATAAACTCGTCAATCTTGTACTTTTGGAGCAATTTTATAAATCGTGTCCAATCCATCTCAGAAAATGGATCCCTGATCAAGTCAGATTAGGAACTCTGGCCGAAGCGGCCCAGTTGTGTGATGAATTCACCACTCGTAATAAGCAGATTTTTACTGATGCTGCTTCTCGTCCTGTTAAAGCAACCCCTGCAGTTGCTACGACCACGCAAGGTTCTAAACCTTCCAACAGACATCGTGGTAACTCTAATCGTAACCACAGTCAGGCGGCTAAACCGGCTGGTACCGCCGAGGTGAAAACTGACCCCCCCAGTGGGAGTTCAGCCACCAACCCTTACTCAAACCGTGAGTTCGACAAACCACGTCTCATAGGCGATGGCACTTGCTTTTATTGCAAAAAAATTGGACACAGACGCCAAGAGTGTCGTATTCGTATGGCTGACGAGAAGGCAGCCGGCGCTGATTGTAATTTTATTAGTCATGCCCCACCGGAAGTTGTTTTGTCCAAGCACATACACGAATGGTCCGTGAATGGCCAAAAATGCCGTGTCTTACGCGACACCGGTTCTACGCACGATGTAATCGCTCGGGAACTCGTAAAACCCGACCAGTTTACTGGCGAGTGTACGCATTGTCATAATGCTTTAACTGCTAAGACTACTGCACATGCTATAGCCTTAATTGAGGTTCAGACCCCCTACGGAGCTATCCAAACAGAAGCTCTCGTCTCAGACCACGTGGGCCCCCATTTCAGTATGTTGCTGGGCGTGCCCTCTCAAAATGTGTTAGAGGAAAAAGGACTGGTTTCCCTCCCCACGTATGTGAATGCAGTCACCCGTGCACAGGCACGTGCTGCCGATCAGCTCCCTCTCTTACGCCCTAATTACCGTGAGAACCCCGCTGATAGCGAGGAGTCGGATAGCGACTCGATTGAGGTTACTCCAAGAGCAGTGACAGGTTTTGTCGACCCCAAACAAGACGTTTTGGATGAGGCGATTTTAGGTCCTCAAACTGAGCAGTTCACTCAGCTCCTCAACATTGACAAACCTGAGTTTTTAAAACTCCAGCATGAATGCCCAACTTTAACTTTGTGTTGGAAGTATGCTGAGCTGCCAGAAAGCCAGCAGGACGAAAACAAGCTGTTTTTCGTTGACCACGATTTGCTTTTTCGCAAACCATTTCGACCTGAGGGAAGGCCGCTAATAAACAGGCAACTGGTTCTTCCCCAGGAGTGTAGAAATTTGGTTCTAAGCACTGCACATGCAAACGCATGGGCTGGCCATCTTGGGCGTTCTAAAACAAAAGAAAGAGTGCTTACAAATTTTTACTGGCCCAAATGTTTTAGTGACATTGAGCAATTTGTCTTGACTTGTCTTACCTGCCAGAAAAATGGAAAATCTGGACAGAAGTTTGTTGCCCCTATGGTGCTTGTGCCCATGGATGGGGAGCCTTTTAATCGTTTCATTATTGATATTGTTGGCTTCATTCGACCCTCTATAGAGGTGGTTTTAAATATATTCTGTCTCTCCTCGATCCGGCAACAAAGTTTCCCGAGGCCGTGCCCCTTAAAGAGGCTAACAGCCAAAGTGTAGTTGACGCCCTCCTCGGCATTTTTTCGAGGTTAGGCTTCCCTTCTGAATTACAATCGGACTTAGGCTCGCCCTTCGTATCCGCCCTCACAACTTTATTCCTTGAAAAATGCGGAATTAAGTGTATTAATTCAAGTGTGAATCATCCACAGTCCAACAGCGTGGAGCGCTTTCACAGAACCCTCAAAGCAGTGCTGAGAGCGGTTTGCCATGAGCATCCCCTGGATTGGGAACGATGCCTCCCCGGTGCCATGTTTGCACTACGTACTGCTCCACATGAGAGTACTGGATTTACACCTGCTGAAATGGTGTATGGCCGAAACTTGAAAGGCCCTCTCGAGCTTGTTAAAAGCCAATGGGTTGAACCCGACGTCCACCCATCCGTCCTTGAGTATATCCTGGATTTACTTCAGAGATTCAAATACTCACGGGAACTCTCACAAGAAAATATTGTGAAGAGCCAACAAAAAAATAAGACCTACTACGACCGTAAGGCAGTTGAACGTAAATTCAAAGAAGGTGATAAGGTTCTAGTCCTTAAACCTGATCGAGCCAATAAGTTAGAAATTTATTGGGATGGACCCTGCGATGTTGTTAAACGCCTTTCAGACACCAATTACTTAATAAAAAAATCGTTTGGTTCTCAAAAGGAGACGGTTTATCACATCAACCTGCTCAAGCCCTATCTGCCTAGGGAGGGGTCAAGCAATCATTCGTACAATGACGAACGTGAGTTTACTCACCACGACCATGTTTGGTCCGGCAAGCCTGGTGATGGCCATCTTAATTCCAAAGAAGCCATGAGTCTTTTCAAAAAGACAGGAGATTTGTCAGTCTCAAAGGTCCGACTTACTTAAAGTCTTTGACCAGGTGGATGGTGTTTTTTCTACTCTGCCGGGTCGTACCGACATTGTCACCCACGATGTGGAGTTAATAGACACTCAGGTAAAGCCTTGTAAATATTACAGGCATGCCAAGTTCGAACGTGACTTGATAGTTACAGAGATCAAACGTATGTTAGATCTGGGCTTAATTGTGGAAACGGATTCCCCTCATGGATCCCCCATGATTATTGTACAAAAAGAAGACGCTAGCCCTCGTCCTGTAGCTGACTATCGTGAGCTGAACAACAATACGGTAACTAAAGATTACCCAATTCCCAACATTGAGGAATGTATTGAACGTGCAGCCAAGTGGAAATACATTTCCATTTTTGACCTTAACCGTGGATTTTGGCAAGTGCGCTTGACGCCACAGGCTTCAATGGCCGCCACTATCACTACCCCCATAGGGAAATTTGCTCCCCTAATGATGAATATGGGGATGAAGAACGCTCCATTTTGCTTCCAGAAGCTTATGGATAATGTCACTCGTGGCATGGAGGAGTATGTCACTCCCTTTCAGGATGACACCGCCGTTGGTGCCGAAACGTGGCAACAACATTTGGACAACATTTTTAATTTCCTCTTTGCTGTCAAGAAGGCCGGGTTGACTGTGAATGCAAAAAAATCACAGGTCGCCTGCAGCAAAGCTACCTTTCTTGGACACGAAGTGGGCAATGGAACTCGCACCCCTTCAGAAGTGAAAGTTTTGGCTGTTCAAAAATTCGCACGGCCACAAACTAAGAAAGATGTTCGTTCCTTCCTTGGTTTGGTTGGTTACTACCAACGTTACATTCCCCACTATTCCGAAATCTGTGCAAGCCTTACAGATTCTCTGAAAAAGGACGCACCCGATCCCGTCTCGTGGGATGATTCAAAGCAAACTGCATTTGAAACCTTGAAAACCGCTTTAGTGACGTTTCCCGTCCTAAGAGCCCCCGACTTCAACCAAACTTTCATCCTCCAATGCGATTGTTCCGACCGTGGCATGGGCTGCGTGTTGTCACAAGAATTTGGAGAAGATGAACACCCCTGCCTTTACGTTTCACGTAAATTAACAGCCCGTGAACAGAATTACGGGACGACAGAAAAGGAGTGTGCTTGTCTGATCTGGTCTGTTGCTAAATTGCGGCCCTACATCTATGGGACAAAATTCATCATAGAATCAGATCACAACCCACTTCACTGGCTCAAGCAAATGTCTGGCAAAAATCCCAGATTGCTTAGGTGGAGCCTCACCCTTCAAGATTATGACTACACTGTCCGGTACAAACCTGGCAGGCTTCACTTAAACGCCGACGCGTTAAGTCGATATTTTGTTTAAACAAATTCTTAAATGTTAAACATTTTGTTTTCAGTACAAATTGACTGAAAATTAAATTTTGCCTGCATTTTTAATTTTGTCATTTTGGTCAGTTGAGAGCTCATCCTGAAGTAACTCTCAGTTAATTCCCGTTTTGGCCTTCACACCTAAATTTTAAGTGCCTATGCTTTACTCTTTTTGTCACTATCAACGTCTCCCTGTGTGGGAGAATATTGACAAAGATTGTAACGACACTAATTAAATATTCATTAGGAATATTCTACGGGAGCTGCAATCTGTCCCCGGTTGGCTCTTCTTTAAGTTTTCTACGAAATGGCTTTCTTCCCAAAAAACAGCCGTCTGTCTACCCCTGTGCGAAAAAGGTAGCACTGTCGTTACAAGGTTGTTGTGTTTTTATCCTCAAACCTCCCAGTGTTGTATTAGTATGTTTAAGTTATGGGTCTTATCTCAAAATCCTTCAGTGTTAAATTGCCAATGTAAACAAGTTGTTTGGTAACCTAAAACCATTCTAGTGGTAGTAGTTGCTGTTAAATAGAGCCGGTGTTCTATCACGTGTTCACAGAATATTCTCTTCTAACCGCTATCGTAGCCTAGGTTGAGGGTGGACGGCAAGGTGTTTTTGGCCGTCACACAGAAAAAAAAGACGCGGCAATTGGACATAATCCGGACTTGTACGAACGATTAAGTGGCGGGACGCCTCATTTGACAGTATTCTTTTACAAAAACCCTAACTTTGTACCTTCACTTTAAAACTAGTGTGTTTCTCGATAACTGTTTTCTTTTGCCCCATTTTCAAATACTTGTACGATATTCCTGCACCTGCAGCGCGGACAGTATTTAGTTAATGGCTGCAAAAACAGTGGTTTTAAATTGTAACTTTTATTTTACTTAAAGTTTTCTGAGCCACAAAAACGTTGGTCCCCCAAAACTACAAAACGGCAAAGTCAACATTTATGTAAACAGTGTATTTTACTTCATGTCAGTTGTGCTTAAATTTTGGCGGTCTTGTTTTCTGCATATCTTGTGTGCACTAACCCCTTTATTATAGCTTTTATTCCGAGTTCTCAGGAACCCCGAATAAAATCCTGCGTTTGGGGGCGTGTAAACGAGCGCCACTGAAAAACGCCTGTTTTTCCAAAAATGAAA